>JAHZNA010001622.1:0-13410 GCA_027743935.1 Sinodicranocentrus sp. ZH6
AAGTAGTGCTGGTGAAAATGTTGTGGAACGTTTTTAACTCTGTTGTAGTGTTCACACTACTGGTCCACATAACTAATGGTGATAGGACATTTACAAAAGTCTATGAGCCAATTCTAGGCACAGTTGCCTGTTTCAAAAGACTGAATGGAACTCACGAAATTGGATGCAGATGTAATTTATAGCACTCTTTTAAATATACTTTTATATCATTTACAGTTTAATTGTAATTGATGATTTTTTTCTCAAATCATCAAATGTAGCATCGGGCATTGGTGGCGTGGGAGTTTTGCATGTGGTTGATGACAAACAGTCGCTACAATGGGTTTTAAAGGATGGACCCCACAACCCCTACATTGCCGTCATGTATCCTGACTTCTTTTCCAGGGACAACATCATGCAGTTCAAAAATTCTGGGCGTATTAGCGGAGTTCTTTTATTAAAAGAAAATAGAGCAAAACCCATTTCTTTCAAGTCATTTTCAACAGACTCGTCATGTCCAAATAGAGGCTTGGGTATGTCTTATTAATATTATTATAAATTTTACGCTTTATTTTTTAACGGGTCAGTTCAGATCAGATATTAAATCTTCGCCTTAAAATTTACTCTTTTATACCTTTATAGGAATTTATAATTCTACGAGTACAAGCTTTTGCCCGGCTTGGAATGAACCTGGAAATAATCTACTTTTTGAAAATTTCGATTTCCCTATATTTTACGTCAAAAATGATAATCAATCCGAGACGATATTAAAATGTTACGAAACTTTTAACAAACCCATCAACCAAACAGCACCAGAGTGGCCACTTTGCGCTGCCCAATTGAAATCTTTCATGATGGCCGCGGTGAACTCACCAACTTGTCGCAGAAGGAGTCAAATGTTCAGCCTTAATCCCGCCGCTTGTGAGTATTGCAATTAAAGACACGCATTATCTGGCTTCTTTCTCGTAACAGGTTTATTTGCCTTTATTTATACCGTCTTTCCTTTTTACAGCAAAAGTTTGTGACCCTCTTGGAGATCAAAACATAGTGGCTTCATTATACTCGACCAATCAAACGTCAGATGCACCCAATAATTCAGTCATTGTAATATCAGCTCGTCTGGATGGAGCGTCTTTGTTTGATAGAATTTCTCCAGGAGCCGATTCCCCCATTTCCGCTTTGGTTACAGTTCTTTCCATCATTAAACACTTGGGGAGTTTAAAAGATCAGCTCTCTGAGGTTGACTCTTCAATCAAAAACGTGTATTTCATGCTGTTCAATGGGGAATCATTTGGGTACATAGGATCCAGCCGTATTGTATACGACATGGAAAGAGGGGAATTTCCCCTAAAACTTGAACAGATTAGTTCATTAANAAGAGGGGAATTTCCCCTAAAACTTGAACAGATTAGTTCATTAATTGAAATCAACCAAGTAGCTCTCCAAAATTCAGAATCATACTTTATTCACCAGTCTGACTCCAGTTTATCACAACTGAAAGAAATCTCGGATGCCGTTGTTGATGAGGCGCAAAAATTGAACTTGACCGTAAAAATTGTTCCAAAGAATGATTGGGGATTACCTTCATCTTCTCTACAGTCTTTTCTCCGAGAGAAACCAGACTTGGCAGGGATTGTTATAACTAATCATGAAACGTCGTACAGAAACAAATTTTACAACAGTATGTTTGATGACTCAGCAAATGTAGAATATACTTATGGAAAAAAAGAAAATTTACAGAAAAAGATCTCAGAGCTTGCTGCAACAGTGGCAAATTCCGTGATCAAACTAATTGATCCTGCCGGCACGGTTAAAAAAGTTACTGCTGATGTGGGCACCGTAGATGAATTATTGTATTGCTACCTGGAGTCCGCAAATTGCACTTTATTTCATGATCTCTACGGTGTTGACCAAATGCCTGAGCCTTATCCAACATATGTTGGTGTGTCCGTTGCCCCAAATATGCTACCTTTGATGACGAGAATGGTACTCATTTCGTATTTAGAGAATAAAGTTGAAAACATCACTAAAGATGAATGCTTGAATCAGAATCAAAACAAGTTTGGATACTTTTGGATGAATGGCTCATGTTGGGAGTCGGTACTGGTCAACTCTACTGAAGCCAAAAGTCCAGCGTTTATTATTGAAAACTACAACGACTGGAGCAGTGGCAGATACTCACACCTGGACGGAATCAATATGGCAAGAGTTTTCTGTAAGAATTTTCCTGAAACCCAGCTTACTCCATGAAATAATGACGTTGGTCTCGGGGATCATCGTGGTTCTTGTCAGTCTAGTAGTTGTCCAGAAGATAAACTCAAAGGCAGACATCATATTTAATTCCAGGTATACTGGTTATCTTCCTGTGCCTCCTGATTAACTGTATACAAGATTTTAATATTTATCGATTCTTGATTCTTGATTTCGCATCGCATAATTAAAAACAAAAATATTACAGAATGCTCAAAGATGCCGACCGCCTAGACCTAGACTAGGTTAACCATGTTCTCATTGCGCTAATCAAAAATTTGAAATGTACATTGGTTTTTTGTGAGTTACAGGACTGATGCAATGGTTTGCTAGGGGTTGCTAGCAAATCAGATACCTATGGTGGACATGATGCAACATCGTCAATACAGTGATCAAGGAAGCAACACCATCCTTCTGCAGTCAAGCTCTAGTAGCCTACAACAACCTGTACAACTCTAAAACTAACAAAAAAGTAACGTTCTATTGAAATAACTGAGGTTGGTGTTTTGGGTTATTTTTCAAACTTCTTAATTAACATTTTGGTACTAATAATGATTAAATCGCTTCCGTTGGAAGAGTGTCTCACTCAAATATCAGCTCAGTGTTGTTTTGCCTTTTCTGCTTTGTAGGTTCTTGAGTAATGTATATTGAAGGGAATATGGGGCATTTTCTTTTTAACAACTTTGGTGCTGTGCTGTATAAATATCTGCAACTATATTGCAACTTCCATCATAAAGACTATCGAGTAGAAAAGACTGCAGTAATAGTGTAACCACCAACCAACTATTTATTCTACTCTCCCGTGTCCATCATGGAAATCTGATTTGCTGAGCAACTCCTTAACTTAACTAAATTTTAACGTAATCATTAATCACCAACGACTCATCCAGTATTTTAGAGTCACATATTTTACGATGCAGTTAAAATTCAGTCATTAAATTATTGCATCGGTTACATTTAAGAGTATTCTTATTGACACTCCTGTACTTGTTTTTGAGACTTGTTGTAACGTTTAATTTGCTAAAATCGGGCGTAATGATATTGGTCCTAGTAGTAAATGGGACTTTAAATAATTTCTTAGCTGCAAACTGACATTTTTACTTAGGTCGCCCGGTTGGCATTTATTTCTACTTCAGTTTATATACCTGTAATCGAATAATTTTTATTTTGTAGCATTAATATGATCAATCTTTTGGGTTACAAAGTGATATTATTACTGCGCTCTACACAGTTTACTTTCATTTCAAAATGTTTCTCTAATTTGTCTTGTCACTGACATCCAAATTATTTAATAAAGTCAAGACGCATTTTACCGAGAAAAAAATTAAACAACAATAATATGCAAGATTTCATTTCGCCTGACTTATCATGATTTGTAACCTTTTTCTGCATTTTTGCAAGCATTGCATATTTCAATATTTGGACATCGTTCGTTAACTGGACAAACTTTAAACAGTTTTCGATAAATAAATTACAATAAACTTATTAGATAGCTGAAAAAAGTAATGCTTGCGACTTTGCGAGTATTATTACGAGAACGCTCCCTTTTCGCTCGGGCTTCGGGATCGCTCTGCGCATGTCTTCGTAAGTGTAGGAAGTTTTCTTACATACATTCATTTTCAATATAGAGACAGGCATTCGGTAAATCAAGTCTACTAGCATTGTCGAAGTTCACTCACAGCTCAGCTCACAATCAGACTCCTCACGGCTCACAGTCAGAAGAAGCGAAGCACGTTGTTCACAAACAAACGTGTTCTTTCAATACAAAAGTCACAGGAAGCGGAAGAAGCAACGGAACGGAGTAATAACTGTTACGGGTCGTAAGAATTTAGAAAATTCTTAAAAGAAGGTGAGTATTTAGTTAAAGTTAATATGTGTGGATTAAAGTTTTCACTACTATGCATGTTTGACAATTATTATGTAATTTGCATATATTTGTATGTGAATATTCAAAATTTTAAAAAAAATCTAAGCTTATTACACCAAGAATTGTTCTATTCAAAATCGGAGTCAAATCCAAGCTTGGAATTATCGAATAGTAGAGTCTTTTGATTCAAATCACAATTAGTGAAGTTATACGGACGGTGTATGTGTGACGGGATCAAATTTTGAATTTTGATAAATAAGAAAATTTAATAGATTTACGTCAAATGTTGAATGGTGAGTTTTAAAATTAAATCAACCAATTATTTATTATGCTGCATCCTTGAGAGTCAGTCAGGATATGATTTAGGACCATATAGTCATGATCATCATCTGTGTCATGTGTTGTCTGCGATCAAATATTCAAATATTATACCGACCGAGGCATGAATATTTGTAGTCAGCAGTGTCGCCAATTAATTGTCTAGCTTAATTGTACTCAACCCTATTTTGTATTTGTACACGTACGTAGTTTCAGAGTTTCAATAAGGGGCAAGATTTCAAGATTTGAACTAAGTCGGTTATCTTCAGTTAGTTGCCAGTCAGTAAAGTTGAAAGTGTTCGATAAATGGTGAATGGAGTCAGTCATTCATTAATAGTACTTGATAATTTCCGATCGACTGACGGTATATAGAAGCCAAGAAATCTCAATCATCATCGGATCGAAAGGGCTGAACGGAATCTATCTGAAGATACCATCATGTCGAGTATACGTGATATAAATGAGGAAGGCTCAAGCGCTACTACAAAATTGATAAATGAAACAGGATGCATTGAAGATCTGAATAATGCTAAAACAAACAATGGTGAAAACGGTGGAGAAAGTATTATTGCTAGCACTGTTGAACGTGGTTGTAGTCAAACCAGGAGAAATGACAATCGTCGTCGTCATATCGAAAGCAAAGGTCCTGAGATAGCCAAAGAAATTCCTGCAGAGTATATTCCAGAAAATGCGACGGATATCACCCATAATCAATGTAAAAAGTTGTGGAAACTGGTTATTGAAGAAGGTGCTGAAACTGCTGAAGGTGATGGCTCTTTAAAACCGGAGGAGGGCATGGTTGTGCAAATCCATTACGACTCTTGGTTTTTGATGGATGAAACGAAGACGATCTTTGATAGTGCGAAAGTATTCGACGGAGACGACGTAATCTTTGAATTTGTCGTTGGGCGTGGACAAGTGATTCGAGCGATGGATGAAGCGGTACGCACAATGAAAATCGGAGAAAAGTCACTGTTTATCGCACATTTTGACTATGCGTATGGCCGAAAGTCAAGCAATCGATTCCAGTATGCGAACATTCCGAATGAGTCTTTTATTTCTACGGAAATTACACTGATCAACGTCAACGACAATAACAAATGTGAGGAGGAGGATGGAGGAGAAGTTCAAAAAGAAGTGATAACTCCCGGTGGACAAGCGTTACTACTTGAAAATTCAATCGCTTACGGTGAGATTAACTGTGATACATGTATTGTTGTACTTTTATCTTTCCATCCTGCCTAACATTGTTTTTCTTGTATCTTGAACATGGACTCATAACAATCAACAATTTTAATTTGTATATTTCAGTAAATTTGGAGGGATTCTACGAAGACGCCGTGTTTCTTCCTCTTACCACACTGCCGTTTCAACCTAGTGCGTCTGGAAGTTACTGGGGATTTTCTCAAGAGAGTAAGATTACAAATTTAATGCCTCCTGGTTTGAGCAGAGCAGTATTGTCGATGACAGAAGGGGAAGAATCCTGGATAACTTTATCGGGATCTTTAGCATTCGAGGCTGACTTCAAGGATAGGTCACATGAAGTTGTAATTCGTGCAGGGGAACCTGTGAAATATTTTGTTAACATTGAAGAAGTCGAAGAGGTAAAGCAAAAGTCTATAAGCGCATAATTTAAATAAAGTATAATTCTAATTCTGTTCAAACTTTGGTTAATTTTTTTCAGCTTTTCGATCCATTCATGATGTCACTTGTGGAGAAATTGCAAGTTTGTGACCAGCTTCGTATTGACGGCTTCGACTATCTTAATCGTAACTGTTACGATGCTGCAGCTTTGAAATTTTTTCGAATAAAAGAATATCTCCATGAGGCGAAAGATTACTTGAAGGAAGTTTCCGCAGACCAGAAGTATCGGATCGATAACCATTTATACACAGCGTACGTTAACCTCGGTAAACTACACGGAAAAGTGGACACCCTTGGAATGAAAGCCGCTATGGTAGACCTAACATCAGCCATCAATCTAGCCTCAATTGATGACGTTGAAGACGCTCACTTCAACCGCGGACTTCTTCTCATGAAACAGAAGGAGTTTAACTTGGCGAAGCAAGATTTCCAAAAGGTTGTTGAGTTAACAGTGAAGCCTGCTCAAGACGGTGAGGATAAACAATCTACATCATCAAAGACGCTTAACAAGTTAGCGATCGAAAAGTTGAAGGAAGCAGAAGAAAAAGAAATCCATCAGAAAAAGTTCGAAGAGCTAAGGTACATACCACCAAAATAAGTGAGTTTTTTGTTCAAATTGTTTGTGGTTTTGAAGGATTTAGCTATAGTGCCTATTAATAGCAAATATGACTAATATGAGTGATTCCGTTTTGTTGGAAATATTGTTTTATGTAGCTATTTTCTAATAATGCGAACAATAAAATAATGCGTTTGTGAAATTGCAATTTCACAATTGTTTGGTTTTTGCACCCTAATATGTAATCGCTAATAGTTTAGTTTAAGCATTGCGTGGTTCATTGCACATCTGCATTAAATTAAATTAATGGGCCAATGAATGGATTACGATTACCTAGTTTTCGACGGAAAATACAGACAATCCTCAAGAAAACGAATTGTGCACTCTGCTTACCCTCAGAAATACCTCTCTTTCACATCATAATCATAACGAAGGGCATGGCAGTATGTAGTTATAAATAGGAGCATAAATCATTGAAAAATAGTAATGTATTTTGAATTCCTAGTCTTAAATTCTTTTGATAAAAATCCCAGTCACCAGTTAATTTTCAGCGCAAGCGTTTACCATGTAGTTTATGTTTAGCTATAAAGTGTTTTTGTTTTAAAATGTAGGGGTTGCGTGTGAATGACATCAACTATTACTACGACTACGATGACCATACATATGCTGGTAAACTTGCCGATAAATCGTTAAAGTCGTGACAGGCGTTGGTTGTAATCCCTGTAGTCATGTAGTCTGCTTTAGTTTGGTATATTGGCACCTAATCTAGTGCTGAACTGAAACACATAACTGTAAATGTATGAACAGTATAGATAATATACATTCTGATTCTACAAACTCTCCATTGCCTGTAAAAATGAAAGTCTTAGCCACTGCTTCTTGTACTTCTCTACTACAATATTGATTTACAATGTTCGCATTTGTTCGCAATATATTACGATTTTGCAATCAACGAAGTTTTACTTTAATTTCTTGTTGGACTGGATTGTGAAAAACAAACATATTTCTTAAGTAATTACTACAGCAGTTCTACAATGTGTCGCTGTTGCTGTACTCTAGTGAATAACTTTTTTGAGATTCCATCTGATGTTACTAATTTTTATAGTATTTCCAGAACTGGCAAAAAATGAGAGATGCAATAAAAAGGGTTTTCGTAGTGAAAGAAATGTATACTGAAAGAGTAGAGTGTATTCTGCTCGAGGGTTAGGGTTAAGGATTTTTTCTTGGTCCGATTAACTACCATAGAAGGTAGTGTAGAATTTAAGCATCATTTTTTAAATTTTTTCGAAAGCAAAATGACGTCAAGTTGTGCATATTATATTTGTGTTACTTTTAACTTGATATTTAACTTAAAATTGTGACATGTAGGTTTTCCCCTAATTGCTGGTATCGTATTTGGTTGTGTCCTGTTGGTTATTATAGGAAGCGTTTGCTACCTTCTGTACCCCTGTAATTGTAGAAATGGTTGTACTAACGGTATTAGTCGTCGAACCGTTTTGGCCCGTAAGTTTTACAAATTCCTTGAAAATAAACGAATCATTATAACTAATTATATAATAACCGAAGTACTCATTCGTTTATTATACTACTTATTTCCAGAACCAATCACCCAAAGTACAGGGTATCCAATACCACATGTAGCGTCATCAAATCCGAACTTTATGATTGCCACCGCTATATCGTCCCAGCCTGATTGTCCAGGTCCAGCACTGCCTTCGTATGATAATGTTTATGCGAGCGGGGCAAATAATTGCCTAATAAGAGGTGATGGGATGAATCATAAATAGTGGACTTGTTGCAATAAATCATTCAAAGTTCGAAATCTCAATACATTATACATTACAGTTTTTACTCTTTATTACTTCATGAATTTTTCTTCTACCTTTTCAGTGTTAAATTGTTTCATGCCACTAATTTACTATTCCTGAAAACTTTCTACCTCGTACACAATCATATTCATGTTGAACTATTTAAATAATTATCAGGCCAGAATCGAATTTTCTAAATTACACTCACAAAAACTAATTGTAGCTCACAGGATGGCTTTAATCATGAAGGGCAATGATTAAAACGTCAATCACGTTTGGAAAAATCCACTGTATTTAATCGGCATGTGTCTCTGCGAGGATTCTGCAATAAAACAATTTGCCCTTGTGTTCTCCTCAAGACATTAAATTAAAACCGTGCGTGCAAAACCAAAAAAAGATTGCAGAATTAATCGTCAATCCCTTCGTTGGCATTTATTGATGCTTCACTTTTTCGCTTAAATATCATGGCCAAACGTAAATAAGAAATTAATAGTTTTACTCTATTTATCAGACACTGAAAACATCGATTCAGCGAAGCACCTTACAACCAGCAAACGTTAAAGAAATCCTTACAGAATCGAAACATCATTATAGAATTTTATTTCAAATATTTCAAAAATGCATCTTCAAACATTTTTTATTTTATTTTTGATTCGCTTCTCTGTTCCTCAAACAATTGTTTTTCCAACCACTATTCCTAGTTATATTCTCCCCCATTGGAACTGGCTATTTGGATTTGATAACTGTTTCAACATACTAGTCACTTTCCAAGGTGTTCAACTTGAACCAGAACGTGAACGAGACAGCATGCCACCGATAGCCTTATTTCAGAATTCTCTAGATAACCGAACAATTGCCAGATTTCGTCACTGGACATTTTGCCAAACTGTGTCTCTAATATTTCTACAAGCGGATGCAAACAACAACTCTGACCTGTCACTCACGCTTTCTAATCTCACTCAGGACTCCACTGATTTGAGTCCAATTTCTCCCAAAAACTCAAAGTCGAACGGAATGTTACTTAAAGACATCAGTTTGAACGCACTACCCCTCACTTTGTTTGTCATCAACCCTAAGCCTAAGCCTAACTCTTCACATCTGGATAATATGCTTGTAGGCATCTTCAATCGAGTTTACCGTCACCGGTTTCAGCATCTTGTTTATCGAATTGAATACGAAGTATTAAGTACCCAACATCCTAAAATACGTCGATTTGGATATCACACCACAAGTATCAAGTTTATGTGTCGATTTTGCCAATTTGTACCAGAAACAGCAGACGCCAACAAGCATACCGCACTTGCTTCTCCGCCAATGATAGATCACAATCATAATATGGCAATGGCATTAGATTCTCGGACTCCACCTATGAGCGAGTTTCAAGATTTTCCCTTATTGTGTAATACCAATTTGAATGGAGGAACTTGCAGAGACGAAATGCATCAAATGTACAAATACGCTACTGGAGATGGAAAACTGCTCCTTCATCATCTCCCTGAAATATTTGAGTTTAAATTAAGCTTGGATAGACTACGTAGTATAGTAATGTCCAGGTCTACCTCTAAGATCCTGAAGCTGAAGCCACACGTGGATGAAATCATGCTCTCATTAATTGTTGAAGAGTTAATGCTCAATCATAAATTACAACACTATGAAGGAAACAACTTCTTCCCTACAATAGCAGTAACACAACTTCTTCAACATCCCTGGGACCATGTCGCTGTAAACAGCAATTCCTACAATTTTCTCACCTGCGATAACATTCCAGCTGGAATAAGCTTCTATGCTTACCTCAAACCTTTTGAAGGCAACGTTTGGATAGTGCTAGTAATCAGTTTGGTTGCAACAACAATAATTATGAGTCGGATAAGCTCGTTCTTTTCAAAGGCATCGACTTCTAAACAAATCATCGTAATCAGCCCTTCTTCAATTGTCATCAACTTAACAGCTTTTCTCTTGGATACAGATATTGGCTCTGGCTCCACTAAACAACGGAGGAACAAAGCACTTCAACTAGTTATCGCTGTATGGCTTTACGCCTCCATAATCCTTAACACAGCATACCGTGGTGACAACTTTGCCAACTTCATTGCTCCCAAGCATTTCCACAAGTCGTGGACGAGATTTGAAGAATTGGATGATTTCAAGATATTCGCACCAGCAACCAGGGAAAATTTCAAATGTATCATTGATGAGCCAGTATATTCTAATTTTGGGTTTTCTTTTTTGCTCTGGATAAAATCCAGACTAAATTCACAAAGCTACTCGAGTTTTTACAAGCATCATAAATCTTGCAAAGATTACAACTATACTGCTTTGCAAACGCACAAGTTTGAGCATCAGGAGGATAAACGAATTAGCCGATTATTCAGTAAAATTCAACTTATCCAAATTCCTTATGATCTGTCAACGTTTCCGAATGCGATCGCTAACTCAATTGGTGGCTGCAAAAAGTCTGCATATGCTGACAGTACCTTAACGATTTCAAAGATCATGACCGACATCAAGAATATACATCCAACATTGCCCATTTATTCAGGGAATGATAAGCTCTTTAAGAGTTTTAAACTGTGGGCGGTGACAAAGTCTAGTGGAGGATACGTCTACAGGAGGATGAGAAATTTGGATTCTTCTGGCATATATCACTTTTGGCTAAGATGGTTTCAACCCAGAGATGAAGATGATAACATGGCTGGTCAACGAGGAGCACTATCATTGAAGTCAAATTTCATAACTATATTTTACATTTTGATTGCCGGATGCTTGTTGTCTGCTTTATGGTTTTGTGTGGAAATTTCAAAAATATGTAAAAATGATATCAATGCTGTCAGTGTCTTTGAAAAAGTTGCTTAACACGAATATTATTTTAAATTTATGATTCAATTTATTCTATAACGTTTATTGAAAGACCTTACATAAATTATATAACAATCGTATAAAAGTATTGCACTCGGCAATTTATGAGCTAAATACTCACAACTCACTCAATAAAATTTCTGATTATTTTTTCTCGGTAGATTCTTATTCCTTCTACCCCTTTTCCCTCCTTCCCCACCACCCCTTCCACCTCTGAATCTTTCAGGTAGCTTCTCCATAACTCCATCGGGAACTCCAACAGGTGTTTTATAAAACTCGAATTTGACCGGAGGTAAACTCCTAATTTTTGAAAAGAGTGTCATTGGATTGTGCTTTTTGGAAAAATCCATTGCAGAATAGAACAATCCTTTGCCGAACTGCATAAGCATGTCTTTGTTTAGAGGAGCAGGCTCCTCACTGCCCCCTCCGTAACCTCCAAGGGAGGATAAAGAACCGCTGCTGTAACTTCCAAAGCTGTTGGGTCGCTTTGATCCTCCTCCTAGTTGCAGGAATGGACTTTCCTCTTCCATATAAGGGTTGGGATTTGGAGGATATCCCACACTATATTCATAGCTCTCATCTCGAACAGAGTCAGGATTTGCAAGGAAGGCGAATGGATGAGCGTTAGAACCGTAGGGTAAGGGTCTTGAGGATTTTAGTGGAGATCGGTGTCCAGAAAGGGAAGGAAGTAATGGGGGACCTCTGCTTGCTTGCAATTCCTCAATTATCATTTGCTTCAAAAGCTCGTCGCTAACTTGACGGAGGCTTCCGGGCTTCCCAACCTTAACGGGATTTTCCTCGGCGGGCACTGCAGACACGATTTGTATAGGTTCTTTATCTGATTCCAAATCCTGCGGCTGTTCTCCTTTCCCAGTATATCCAACGCTGTCACCGTAATCACTGGTAAATGAGCCTCCAGGTTTAGACTTGAATGTTGGCACGTTCACGCTGTTGCCAACCTTCAGTCTTTGTCCTGACAGCTGAGCTAAAAGAGAAAAGTCAAGAGGCTCCCTAGGGTCAACAAGATCCCTAGGAGCTTCCTGGTTGAACATGTTACGCACCAAATTTCCCAATCCTCCAAACCCCGGCAGAGCGTATTTCGATTGACTTTGCATGGAAGCCAATGACAAGGGATCTTGAGCAGGTCTATTCATTTTAATAACGTGAGGAATGTTAAGAGCCATAAATTGTGGAGTTAGCAAACTTGCTTGTTGAAGGAGTGGATCTGAAGGTAGATCTTGTGGAAACTGTCCGTTTCTAGCAGCTTGAGCGATTTCCCTAAGGCTCAATGGTCTTGGGAAAGGATTGCTGTTGAGAGGATGGGATTGAATAAGTTGATTCATCGCTGCCATGCGGAGTTGATCTCGTAAATAATTGTTAAGCTGAGGAACCATGGAATAAGCAGGGAACTGTCTAATTTTCGAAGCATTATTGGAATGATCTACATTGGGATCTCGCTCATCTCGTCCATCCCTAATAATCACGTTTTGAGCGTGAATGACCACCTTAGGGGATTTATCCGAGTTACCAGGGTATACAGGATATTTAGCTGTTACTTTTCTTGACCCGCTCAAGTCTTTGGTTCCAATTACGAGGTCATTAAGTTGAATTGTGGTTGTGTCAATGTCATCCCCATCACCTTGAACTTTGACCCCAACACCTTTTGCAAGGCTAGTCCCCTCGTTATCAATTGGAACCCAGCCTTCCATAGTTTTAGAAAGTCCAGCATTTCTCTCACGGGGTAAATCATTCCTCTCCTTTCTTGGTGCAGATTCCTTCACTTCGGTTACAAATGTTGAAGGACCAATAATATTTGTTGGGATGATTTGAGGCTGGTCAGATGACGCCGCAGTTTCCTGTACATTTACAACTTGTATCATTGGTGGCAATGGTGGCACCAGACCTCGAGCCAACTCATCCTCATTTGAACTTACCAAACTCCTTCCAATATTCTGTGTTTGGGCGGCGCTCAAATCTTCGGATATTTTTTGAACACCATCATTTCCCCTCAGACTAACTTCATTTTGAATGATGACTGGGGTGCCTACGTACGTCGTTTGGAAGTGAGGTCCTCCTTGAGGAGGTCCATCAATTCCTAACTGACGTTGATCACCTGTCCAAAATTAAATATC
>JAHZNA010001623.1:0-10864 GCA_027743935.1 Sinodicranocentrus sp. ZH6
TCATATTTCAATTCAATCTCAAGGCACTTTCCTGAAACTTGCAGCTGTGCATATTCTTTTCGCATAATGAATTACGATAGGCGAAACTAGCCGCCTGCATTTATACAAACTGCAGTAAAAGCTCAACACGTTTAAATGGCACTTTCATTTTAGATATCATTAATAATCATATAAATCATAATGTTTACTTTGTTCAACAGGGTTGTGGTTGCCCTAGCCCTTTTTGGAAATACAGCTGTCCTGGTAGTACTACTGCTTGCTCCTGGAAGAATTTCAGTGCAGAGGTTTCTCATGGCAAACCTTTCATGGGCTGATTTATGTATGGGAATCTACTTACTCATGGTAGCAACTCAAGATCTCGTTTCGCTCGGATCTTATTTCAATTACGCCATCGACTGGCAACTTGGTTGGGGTTGTCAGATTGCAGGGTTTCTCACGGTTTTCGCATCTGAACTGTCAGTATTTACCCTAGCTGTGATCACCGGTGAAAGATGGTATGCACTTACTAGGTAAGGGATTATTGATACCTGTGTCTTTTCCTATTTTCACTAATGGAACTTTTGCCTTGAAAACTTATCCCCTCACACAAAATAATTGCGTACATTTAGAGCCATCCATTTGACAAAGCGGCTGACGCTTATGGGAGCAGCGCAACTAATGGCATTTGGGTGGTTCATGGCAATTTTATTGGCAGCACTGCCCCTCATTGGTGTATCATCGTACTCCAAAACAAGGTTTGAAGAAGCTTACTCATATTTTTCATCTTAGCTTACATTTCGTTATTATGGATAAACATGTTGTATATATTTGTTTTCATAAAAAATAATCAAACCTACAAATTTCTTTAGAACATAACTTTCTATTGATTCTCGTGGAAATCTTGTGAACATGTCATTTATTCTTAAGGATAGTTATCGAGTGCTGTACAAACATGATTTGTTTTTATTACAGCATCTGTTTGCCAATGGAGGCGAGCTCAGGAGGAGCGGTAGCTTATCTCGTCTTTTTATTACTTTTCAATGGGGTCGCATTCCTTTTGGTGGCTTTTGCGTACTGGCATATGTATCGAGCTGTGGCAGGTCACGGTAGGCCAGGCAGTGGAGCATCAGCAGCTGCCTCTTCGGCAGACACAGCGATAGCAAAGAAAATGGCGTTACTTGTATTCACTGATTTTGCGTGCTGGGCCCCTGTTGCTTTCTTTGGATTGACGGCTGTCGGTGGTTTTCCTCTTATCGGTGAGTGAAAAAAGCAAAGTGAAAGTTTTTCCAGCTTTCTACATTCCCACCACTGGGAATACGTTTATACGTTGCTGGGCATCATCACAGGAAAAGAATTTAATGTAATTAAGGTAGATATCACTAAGCGTAGAGATGCGTGATACAACACATACAGCATACAGGGAAATGAAACTATCTGCTTATGTGAATGAATACCTTATCCCTGGAGAAAGTTGTTTCAGTGAATGTCTCACAATCCGTTGGATGTTGCAACAGCATTAGCATTGTATACCTACTTACTTAGAAACCAATGATGAATGGGTTTCAATTAAGACATGAGCATTTATTCAACCCCTAATTTACTCTATCATGTATCATCTTCTATGAAATGTGTTTGCTTTGCAGGTGTGACTGACTCGAAAATTTTACTCGTATTTTTCTACCCATTGAACGCGTGCTGTAATCCCTACTTGTATGCTATTTTAACGAAGCAATACAGGAGAGATCTACTTCTTCTTCTCAGCAGGTAGCCAAAAAACGGTACAAATTCTTGTCTCAGCTTCTCACACTGTTTGTTCGTAAATAAAAAACCAATCACTCACCAGCTACTACTGCAATACTACATCTTTCTTCACTTTCCTCTGTCTTTCCTTCACTTTCTCTTGCTGTATGTATAGCTTAACTTCTTGGTCTACTTTTATCACGTTCTTTTAGTTCGCTTTTCAAACCAAGTGTGTACACGAGCTGTGAGGATTGAGGAGGGCTTGAGCTAGTGCTTATGTACAGCTATTCCTAGATAGATTTTTTTTAAAAGTAAAGTAAGATCTCTAGAGGTGCTCGTAGATAATAATATTTGTCTTTTACTGCGTGACTTGCATTGTATATTTTCAAATTCTATGTTGTTTGTAGCGGCTGTGAACATTTGATAGATATACCTATAAAGAGTTTTTTGTTTTCCCTTCAATTCTCTTATTTTATCTGTCTTTTTGTTAATGTGCTCTCTTTGTGTGTCTAGAAATTGTCAACTTGCCCATCGGTGTGTAAGTGTAGAAAGTAGATTTGTCATATTTGTCAGCAACGGTCCTATGGGACTCAAGCAATCCAAATGGAAAGTTCCTCTAAAAGAACCGCCATTTGTTTCATAGCTTGACCCCCTTTGCTGTGGTCTTTCTGTTGTGAGCGTGAATATGTCTGTTTTTTCTTGTTTTGGAATGACTTTTGGGAAAATAGTCGAAAGATAATGATGAATGACACAAAAAATGTGAAGACCTTTTCAGTAGAAGCCAAGCTGTAGAATGCTATTCATTTACTTTTGTTGAGCTTCTTTCAGCAACACTGTGTGACGTGGTCATTCAGGATGTTGACGTGAGCTTTTATTTTATGTTGGTAGAACGGATAAAGGATTTTTCCTTTGAATGAAATGATTCAACGACGTTTCTTGTTGCATATTGTGAACAAGCAACAAAAAACGACATGAACTAAGCTGGATTGTTTTTGTGCCTGTTATCTAATGTAACCTCTTTTTCCCCTTCAAACGGATTCCTACCCAAGTTTGGTTGGAATTTAATTTAAAGAATTTTTTATGCTGTAAATAAATTATACTTTTCATTTGTAACTGTGTCTGTGTCGCTTGGTTTGTATTTCATCCAGCCATCGGAGCTCGGACAATTTTGAAGTTATATCATTTTTTACATTTTACCGCCTGTTCTAACATTTACAACGCAGTTACCTTAACGTATTTAGATATTTTCGCTGTAGTCCTTGACCAGTTTTTATACCTGCTGGAATTCAGCAGGTCTCTACTGAAGTACAGAGTTAACATACTACTGTAATGAAACCAAATATTTTTGCATTGAAAATGATTTTTGTTCTTTTTGTCTTAAGCAGACATAAAGGAAGACGTGTGTCTTGGAAATTTTTCAATTTATAAAAAACAAGCGTTGTTTTGCTTTTGGTTCTTTGTTGCATGTTTGGATGTATATGATCGGATACTTCTCTCTTGGTGTCAACTTCTTGGACAAATCTATCCATACTACACACATCACACATACGCCTCCGTAACTTGCTAAATTTTTCGCCTCCTTCTCTGAATCTTCTATTGGTGTTACTATATGATGATGATGAATACTAAGACATGGGCTCTGTACAAAGCGTGCAGCACGGCATAAAACGGGAGCGGCATCCACTAACACAGTGCAGACGATGCAAACCGTATTGCGAATGGGTTCAATGACAGAGACCAAAATCACAGGAGGCGGTGGAGGTGGAAGAGGAAGTCTGTTGAATGGAGGTCGGTCATCAATTGCTGCTGCAACTAGCGCTACAGCCCTAGATAGTCCTTTAGAAAATGAGGGGCTTCTAATGATTTTTCCTACATCTGTGGAAATAGCAAATACACAGAGCGACCCTAACGCACATACACATCACTTAGGGCAAACCATCGCAACTGTAGTATGCAACGATGACTCGTCTCCGACAGCACAGCAGCCAAATATACTTGAGTATCCTTTGAAATCTAATCATTCTTCACTGCAGAACAATTCTTCCGACCACTTCAGGAAAGCTTTGAATCTGCAACCAACCACTGATGATTTTGATGAAGCATTTGATTTGAATGGATTGAGTGGGCGACACATTGCCGAGACTAGTTTTATTAGTGTGCCACTTTCGTCTGGAACAGGTGGAGTTATTCCCAAGAAGAAGCTAGGGGAGAAAGGCGGTGAAAGCATGGCACATGCTGGTTCTGTCGGTTACACCGATACAGCAAGAGAAAAGTTGCTAGGGCAGAATATTGAAGGACGCCATATCCTCTCAGATTCAGCAACACCAACTTCAAGAGTAGATACTCTCATCGGCGATACGAGTTTATCCTCAAAGGATGAGCATGATCTTGACCTTGAGATTACAGAGAGGACCCCATTTTGTGCAGTAAGGGATTAATTACGATGTGGTCAAATTAAATCCTTTATATTTTTTATTAAATACATGGAGAAAAAAGTGGGAATATCCATTGTAATAGGGTTAAGCACGGTAGGTGGACTGTGTCAATGTATAAAATGATGTATCATATTGTAAGCTGTAGTCTCACACACTAATGATTTTACAAATTTAACACATAAGTTCATAGCAATTGAAAACAGGTTTGTGATGAATAAAATAAAGTAATAAAGTATACAATTTTATTTTATATCATATCATTTTTGGTAGCTGGTCAAATGGATGAAACAGTTTTTGATAGTGTAACGACTTACATACTTATTGTAACTTATGAAACTTGTCTCGACGATTTAGAACGACATAATCAACTCGGTGGTGTGTCATCGGTTCTGATTCTCACGGTCATAAAGAAATACTCTTTTGGTGTGACAATATATAACTTCCTTCTGAATATTGAAGTATTATACAGTAAGGTTTTAATATACAAAGTAAGTAGCCAGAACCACAAATTAGTTAAGAACATTAGTTATAGGTGGAGATATGTAGAAACAATGACTAGGAACTAGGGATAAATTTGTCATTTTAATCTCTTTTGTTTTCGCATTTAGAAACAGTAAATTTTCTTCATTTTTATTATGAATTTTCTTTTGACTAACTAAATATTAGAAACTGGGAAAAGTTCACTCACCAGCTTTGCGGAAACGTGGTAAGATGACTAGTATAGTTAGTATAGTATAGGCACTCGCATTCATAAAGTGATATCGTACCTTACATAATCTTTCTTAAAGGTGTTTATTCTTTGAAAATACAAACTTCATCGTATTGTGAATATGTTGTAGTCTCTAATGAAAATGAGATAAATAATAAGCTGACAGTATATAAACTAAACACTAAGTAAGTAGAATATCTGTACCTGCTTATCTTGTTCAACTTAAATAAATTAAATAAAAATCATAGTGAATGATACATTGTAGCTTGATTTGATAATTGACAACCGCCATTAAATCTATTCTTGTCCTTCAACTTATTACTGGAACGAGTGTAGTTTTGTGAAAGTAAGCCGTAGTCGTACTAACAAATAAATGTAACGAATCTGAATGCCATGGTTTGAATTGAAGCATTATATGTGTTCCGTACACTCGATCTAATCTTCATGTTGCATGATGAACAGTTGAGTCAAAATAACTCTCTGGCTATTAATAATAATCGATATGAAATGCATAATCGATAAATACCTTGTGAAAGTACCATCATATTCAGTTCAACGATTGAATAAAAAATCTAGGAAAAAGTTAAAGCAAACAACGAACTTCAGAACATCAATCAATGTGTTTCTCTACATCAATCAATGGCTATAAGCATGATTTGCTACGTTTTAGATAATATAACTAAACAAGATAAAATTATAAAAAACGGTAGAGGGTAAGCAGTAGGAACTAATGTGCGACAAACAATTTTGATGTTAAGTCAAAGATTTCTTCTTTTGATAAGAAAATGTAAAAACCATGCACGGGAGCAGACATTACCCCGATAATGGACGCCTTGCTAATACACTGTAGTTCACATAATAACGGTTGACGTTGACGGTGACAGGAAAATCGCTGTCAAACGTCAGTCATCAATTATTGTATTGCTTTTTGTTGTACATGAAACTGCTTTCGTTAAATAAGTACTGATTAGCTCGTCTTCAGTCAAGGATTTTTTCCAAGCCATATAACCATTTCATAACTCTCGAGCACTAAAAACTTATTTATTGACTTATCATCCACATCCAGTTCCACTATATTACGGGAATGACTCATCATAACTGTCGTATCATTATTATTTCCCGTTTAGCTTCCAAAAGCAATTGAGCTATAATAGAATAGAATCATTTGCCAGGAAAGACGAATAATCATCAAATGATCAGCATTTTAAAATTATTTTTACACAATTCAATCGTTACATTGATACCTACGGTCAAAATTGTTTAGCCGGGATCGCTCTATCAAATAGATTGATTTCAAGGTCGGATTTGAAAGTATCAATATTAAATTATATTGGCATATCTAAAGGAATGGAATGAGAATGAGGACATTATCTTGCTACAAAAATTTAAGACAAATCTAG
This sequence comes from Sinodicranocentrus sp. ZH6, assembly GCA_027743935.1. Classification (NCBI taxonomy): domain Eukaryota; kingdom Metazoa; phylum Arthropoda; class Collembola; order Entomobryomorpha; family Entomobryidae; genus Sinodicranocentrus; species Sinodicranocentrus sp. ZH6. The sequence continues at coordinate 6,264 of JAHZNA010001623.1, forward strand.
GGATTCTCATATAGATATAGATTCAGCCAGAGATACCTATATCAGTTCATTTACGCAGACCTCATCCTACAAGAAATGTCTGCATCCTTAAAGAGGCATAAAAAATCAACCTGGTCTGCTTGATGTACAACTTTGCTTTGCGATGATATTAAAATTTACTCAAAAATGCCACCAATCCAGACTAGCAGGATGTATCGAAGGCCGAACGTAGGCATTGAAACACACCTATAAAGCTTTACAAAAATGCTGATTATTACTGGTAAAAATTTGCTCATTTTATTATAAACGCATTGAATGTCTTACATGTAAATGTAATTCTCATCATTATTACTATTATTATTACATGCATAGTACAAATGCTCTATTGTACCGACTAATGCTACCCATCATGTTTGTGATGGGAACCCTGATTACAGCTCTTATCAGATATGTTATGTGTGTTAGAATTATGGATTCCTCCAAATCATGCTCTCCACTAAAATGTTTGTTTTTTCAGACAATTGTAACAATTATAGTAGCATTGTGTACTCCAAAACTGCAAATGCTAGCAAGCAGCGAGCTTACAAATAAATTATGTTAATGTCTGATAACTTGTCGTTAGCCACCTGTAATCTGCATTGACATGAACAAATTGAATCCATGCATTTTCTGCATATGATTTTAAACGTGTGTAACTCTTTCAGGCAGCTTTTTCTGCCACAAATAACTCAAGCTAGCTTTCCCATTTTGAGTGGGACTTCCTAGTTGAGGAATAAAGTTTGAAAATTTATATTAAATCGTCTTCAAACGTAAATAATAAAAGCAAGTGTTTACAACAGATTATTATTTTTATATATATATACAAAATACTGCATGATACACAATATTTTAGCTACTTTCAAAGTTTCCTATGCCTTTTAAGTCATCTCTTTAAAGCACAGACCTTTGATGGCTCAAGATTGAAGATTTAATGAAAAATGCTATTTTAGGATACCTTGTTTGCCCAACAAGATATGTCGGTCTGTAGACTTGTTGTGAAGCTAGAATCTGTATGCCAAGACGATGTGCTTTGTGACTAAAAGTATTAAAAAATTTGATAGACGTATCTGCCAGCAATTGCTTATCATTTCGACGTGCTATACATTACTGTACTGAACAACAATTACTTCAAACGCATTATTTTTTGCATAACTTTGCACTACCTAGATTTCGTACAGTTTAACCTGTTAGCTAATTAGAATTTACGACTAAACACAGACAGTTGACCTTTATCGTCGCGGGTCGGGGTAGTAATTTCAATAATTGCATGCTCATTTTTTAAAGCTTTACCTTTCCATGTTCCCCAAGCATTTTTTACCGACCAAAATCTTGATAAGAACGTGCTATATAGGGTAGTCCTATTAAATGAGAACAGTTCATAGACGAACGAAACAGTGGAAATGATAAGAAGTGCTATAAGAACATAAAAAGCTCCAGCAATGTGTTTCAATGTCAAATCATCTGAGTCTTCTTCAAACAACTTAGCTTTGTCGGTTTGGTTGGTACTAGCCCACCAATTTACTTTCAATCGTCGGACATTGTAGTACATATCCATTTTGTCCCAAATATCAGCCAAATGAAACTGTCTCGTGTAACTCAACATTGTTCCAAAATTCAATCTGTAAATTGATTTCCCTTCTGTTCCCAAACCCAACCAAATATTGTAAGTTCTTGCTGGAGCGAAAACAAGCTTCCTTGTGTCGGAATCACTCAAATTTCTTTCTCGAAGGTGAACCAATGCAAAGTCATACGCAATACAGCCGTATTTATGTTTAACAACTTTCTCTAAGCACTCTAAGCCCACCCCAGAAAAAATTTCCATTTCTGCCACAAGTTTTACATAAACAGGATCCGTACTAGCTGCGAGAGTGTTATATGCCGAGTCTCCATGCTTCATGAATCCCACTTGGTAGTCAGAAAAGGTTAGCTCATCAAATGTCTTTGGAAGCTTTCCCAGAAGCGGAAATGCCAGCAAGGTAACCATTTTCGAACGATACACGTTGGTCAAAACCATTGTGAAAAAAATCCATAAGATAACAAAGCACCGAAGGGCATGTGACTCAGGAAGAAGAGGAGCGTCTTGTTCCAAAAATGTGGATAGCAGGAATTGGATTTGAACGCTCAATGACCATTGTTCGCCACATCCGAATCGCCAAACATCCATGATTTTAAACGCTACGAAAAAGAATACAACGCTGAGTGCAGTACTTAATCCTATGCCGACCCACATCCCAATATCGAATGGCCAAAGTAATGCTGCTGGACTGTAGATTTGAGTTGGTTGAGCGGTTACGTAAGTTAGACATCCTAAAATGGAGAGTAAATTCGTTAATAGCAAATTAACCTGGTACAAACTGGAAAGAGGACATCTTGAAGAACGGAATTACTTACCGATATCGTAGAAGGAATTAGTGAAGTCGATGTAATGAACTGTAAAGAAAAAGATCATCATTGGGTTAAAAGCAATGAACTCAACGTTAGAGGAGGAACACTTAAGTGGTGTTGTCCTTGGCGTAGATGCATGATACAACAATTACGAGACCTCACTTTAATCTTTGATTATACACGTATATAGACTATATTAAAAAATACGATATATTTGCTATAGATTTCAATTAACATTGACAGCATCGATTGTTTAAGCGAATTCGATATTAATTTAATCTTTTTATCTGTTATGCTTGACTTTGACAAAGGGGAATTTTATCGGGATTTTCCCAGTTAGTTATTAGACATTATGCAGACATTAGAATCTTATGCAGACCACCAACCACCACACAGACATTAGCTGATTTTTAAAGGAAATGTGTGAAACTTCTCGCTATCATTTCCCGTTATTTTACTCTAAAATCATACAAATAGTTGTCAAAATATTTAAAGCTATAGTTCTTACTTCGTTTTGGAGTATTAGCAATCACAATACCCAAATCAGCCCGCCCAGACACCAAATCTCCTGTGACTCCTATCCATGTACCATTCTTTAATTGTACGCCAGTTCCACCACCCCCAAAATTTCCATCGATTCCGGTTGAGACGAACATGTGATACGAGAAATTGAATTTTACCTTCAATGAAAAATATCAGTACAGATTAGACATTTTATTGTCGTTCCTTTCAGCATTTTTGCTTTACAGTTGATTTTTATATTATTTAACGAACCGTTAGAAAATTTTCGAACAACATCTTCCAGTTTCCTCGTCTTGCATTTGTTATTCCTTCCCAAGGTGCATCAGCTTCAATTTTTGCCCTTATGTATGGCATAGATACATGGAGTATTTTTCCATTAAGATCCCATACAAAATCTGGAAAGTAGTTTAATCCTGTTTCAGGAAGATTATCGTGATCAACGGGAAACTCGACTAGTCTTGGATTACCCCCGTTTTCACAAAAGAAGCAAACTGTTCTTACAACTAACTGCTCATGTTTTTCATGTTTGCCAACTGCTATCTTAAACTTAATCCTGGCAGGTAGCTCTTTCATGAATAATAACTGTTGGTGCGACTCTATTTCAGATTTGAAAATATAGAAATCTTCATCTTTTCTAGTGATTGGAATATAAACAGGTGTGAGCATATTAAAAATCTGTTTGAAGAACTGAGGTCGTAAATCATTAATCATAAAGATCACGACTAAACACTGATTACTCATTCGTCGATAGTTTGCTACAGATACGCGAAACTGCACGGGCAAGGTTTCTCTGGACATGAGTGCTTTTCCAAGGTCAACATTTCCATGAGCCAATTTCACTTTGAAATCCTTCAAGCGTTCCTCCATATTGTGGAGTTCAGATGAATCGGGAAAACTGTATTTGATAGAATAAGCACTTTTCATGCCTGAAGAAACAGAATCCCTCAGAATTCGATCTACACTTTCACCATTGTCAAATCTATCTTGGAGGATTAGCAACGAGCATTCCGAAAATTGCTCTTGGTTTATCAGATTTATTATGAATTTATCTTCGAGATCTGATTGCAAAGGTTGCAATTTTTTAGATATTGTTTGAGTTATTGCATTGAGATTTTTAGATTCAGCTAAATTCGCAAGTAAAAAGATTTGCCCAACAGGATTCGATAAAGGACTTTGTGCACGAAGCCACACATCATAATGTCCTCTGCCTATTCGTGTACTTTCTTTAATGTTTTCCAGTTGCGCTTTCTGCTGTTCCACTGATTAATGCTATCGGATAGTAAGCCAGTAGATGGTAATAATGGTTTCAGCTACAGCAGAAAGCTGAAGATGTTGCCATTTGGCTGCTTGAAATGCAAATGCCTGGATGCCTGGGCAGTGCATCATTATGCATCTTATACTTCTAGGTATAAGAATTGTTGGAGACTCTGAGCCTGAGCCGATGTAAGTGATGTAACACACACACACACATACTTCACTTGCCAGTATTTCTGTAACACCGGGGTCACGTGTCATTTTATAGCCATATCCTATGTGACATCGTCCAAGTTTCGTTAAAAGCTCAATTTGCGTTATTAAATGACATAAAATGTGACAGTGACAACTTGACTGCATGGGACTAATAAATGAGATGAGGATGACGATGATGCTCGTCTGTAAGCTAATTTACTTTTTCG
>JAHZNA010001624.1:0-10415 GCA_027743935.1 Sinodicranocentrus sp. ZH6
TTAATGCAAGTAAATATATAATGTTTGATTGGAGTGACTATCAGGAATTGTCATCTAAACACTTACGAAAAAAGTATCCACGCTGAATAATTATGTATTTTTTGCTCTTTTATTATTGTATTCGTAAGGATTTATGATTATATCATCAAATTATGAACTGTGAGCACACGCAAGTCACTACTTTATACGGGTCTAACTAGTATCAATAATATTTTTTGATGAGGCTTTTTCAACTATGATGAAATTTAATATGGCTTAAAGCTCATACTTGAGGACATGACGGTTGATGCGGGGTACATGACAAGAGGAATTTTAAAGGATGGGATTTTACTACCTGTCGTAAAATAGTATTTGGCTAATTATACATTTTAAAGCACTATTCTTCATTGTTTCGCTGAAAATTGAAGAAAAAAACTTGATGATTGTCATAAAAACATATGTGTATATTATCGTCAACGAGTCGTCGTGTGGTTGAGATAAGGGATGATGATCTGGTTATGATCTAGAAAGGAAAAGAGAAGAAAAAAATATTGACAAGACATGAGTTATACAAGAAAAAAGACAGCGACGCACACTCCTATTATACCATAAACCATAAGGTTCGGAAACCGGTTACCCCTTCCAACTGCCAAACTTTAATCTATGAGGATAAGACATATAGGCGTGTAAAATGAATGTAATTCCTGCGGATAAAATTACTTCCATTATCATTATTCGGCAATTTAATGCATTGCAAGATTGCACTTTTTATTTTCATTCAGAGAATCCTACCTGTTGCACTTTTCCTCACTAATTTGGTTAGGTTGAAAGGATATTGCAAATTTAAATTGGGATAGGCAATTTTAAACTGTTTGACTTATTTTGGCAGTTCAGGCAATGACGTACTTGTCACAGTATTTCTGGGCATGGTGGGTACTTTACTTTTGAGAAAGAAATTAATGTTTTTTTTTTGGTAAAACGACCACTCATTGAATTTTTTTGGGAAAGAACATTGGCTAAAACATTCCTGTAAAATATGCAGACTCTGGTCTACTTAAAATATGTCATGTGTCTGTGTCATGCTGTCTACCTCTTACGTATCATCATCTCTGTTAGACTGCATAACATGACTGTAAGTTTAGTTTCTCTGTATGAAAACAATATGGGATTGAGATTGCATGTCGTTCCTCTAAGGGGACATGACGTTACGTTACGATTAGTAAACACTAACAAAGGAAATAAATTACTCTTTAATTCCTCTCACTGGTGTAATAATGAGGAGTATCAGTACCGCCAGGTTATAAGCAATAAAATTACGTAATCTTAAATCTTTTAAATAGTTTCCCATGAAAAATCTAGAAAAATCGTCGACTACATCTTCTTCTCCCTTTTAATATTCTATGTTCGCTTCTTTCATTAAAAAATTAAAAGATGTGAAATAAAGTCTTTTTCCTTGTAAAGTGCATGCAACTCAAAAAGGATTGGCATTTCATTTTCTTTGCTCTCAATTCATTCCACTAGTTTTTGTTTCTTTTACAGATTTCCTAATCCAATTGACAATTATTTTTCAAAAATATTTTTGGGCAGCTTAATGAGCAAACAAATTGGGGAAAAATACATAGATACTAGGTCAGTCCTATAATAATATCGTGTAATATATCCTTTCATTTTTTGTATAAAAAAAATCTCTTTTTTGACTTTAAAATGTTCTAATTTTTTCCCTCAACTTTTGTTTACGAGCTTAAATGAAGAAAAAAATGGTGACCCAATCGTGAAAAGTGCATTTAATGCTCTTCTTTTTGCTTTTTTGTGAGAATTACTCATCCCATTGAATGGATTTTGAAAAAAGTTGAGGTTTAGGAAACAATAAAAAGTGGTTAGCCATGCCTGCACGGATCATCTTAATGGAGCAATTTATTAATTGCGCTCATTTGTGACATGCTCACATGCTCGACGGAGAGAAAAAAATGACCAACTTTTTTTCAAAAAGGACTTCTGCATTACACACTCCTTCCTTTGAAACTGAACAAGGGAGGAGGGGGGAGATTGAGGAAGTTGATAAGTGTAACGAACAGGAGGGGACCTTTTTCAAGAAAAAAAAATCCAGTAGTATCACAAAGCCCATCGTAAACGTCACTTTTTTTTATCTTGATTAAATAGATTCACATCCCCTTTATCCACAAAGGAAGTCATTAAAAATTGATAGGAATATCATTTCAAGCAAAAAATGATTTTGCTCCTTTTCGGTAGCCGTCCTGCGGTATTTCCACTTTTTTCCCTATCATCCCCAATTTACACTCTCAATATCTTTTAAACTTGTTTTTTCCACTCACTTTTTCCTTCAACGAACCAGATGAACAAATATACGTTATAATGACAATTGAGGGGATTTTGAAACTTTGGCATGTAAGATGATAAAAGGTCCGTATGTGTAATCTCGGTAAGTATCAGGTTTTCTTTTTTTGCGATAATTTCGACACTGAATGAGGAAGGATGTGTACAAGCAGACGGACATGCGATACGTATCAGGATGATGAAGACATAAAAAATGTCCCAATTTTACACCACCGCCGATCATATTAGGAGAGTTTGAGTCACGATAAGTTATATGATATATGTAGCAAGTGCCACCCAGTCCTCCTCTTCTTGCCTATTTAATCATAGTGATTTGTTTCAGGTCAGACAATTACATTGATTGAATCGATTTGATTAGTTGAATTCATTCATAATGGGAAAAAATCCATATGATGTAGAGCCCCCATTGCCCTCTATTAGCTAACAATCTATGAGGTGGTTATCTTGATTAAAAGAGCAGGAATGATTTTTGGAGGTGATGACTATCCAAAAAGTGTAAAGTTTTCTTTCAATTGTCAATTGAGAGGATTCAGATTGATGAATATTATCACGTATCCTTCGCACAAAACAAATCATTCTTGATCACGACACAGGCACGCAATTTTGTCGACGATGTTTGACTTGACGGTTTGCATTCGAAATATTAAATTTGACGAGAGAGAAATAAAAAAGGGATGCCGATATGAACAGTTTAAAAAGCAATAACCATCATAAACGCGTTTGCTGAGCAATTGAACAGCTCGCGTTTTGAATTTATCATTTCACGAAGATGACCTCTTGCACTTTTCATCCTAGTATTTGATTTTTCAAATGGAAAATTGAATGACAGGCGTTGTTCAATTTTTATTCCTTTGACTTGAGTGATTTTTCACCCATTTTTTGTTTCCTATTAAAAAAATGGGAAGAAGTCAAAATGATGGAATAAATTATTAAAATGTTTTTAATGAACATTTTTGACCTCACACATGTCTACTATTGTCCACTAATGTGTGTCTTGTGACAAGGTTCGGTTATGAAATGTGACAATATTTGATGAGTCATTGTGACCTCAAAAGGGTCAATTAAATGGGTAGATATTTTGCGTAAGCATTAAAAAAATGATGATTTGCATTAGCAGATATGATCGTGGTAAAAAAACTAAAAGCCAACTAGAACCAGAAAAGTAAGTGTTGCTGTGAGTCGCTATAAAACAGGTAATTTAGTAATTAAAATGGCAATTATTCAAATCACTCCAATCCAAACCAATATCAATAATGAATGATTTTGTTTATAATATGCTTATTACTTATATTGGCCACTTGGCTACCGAACTACTCCATCCAACTCTGGTAGCAAGTAAATAACATGCTCATATACATAAACTCAAATATTGCCTGACTGTTACAAATAAATAATCATAATCATTAGAGATACATAATTGTGAAGAAAAAATGTTGTAAAACATGTAGATAAAAAGGCCAATAGAAAAATCCCTCATGTCATATCTTGTTTGCAGACGTTATATACAAGCTGGTTGTGTGTGCGTGGGTAAATAAGCAAATGTGTGCAACAATCGAGATCCTTAGATACACACCGTCTTTCTGGATAACATGACTATGAACGCCTTGTAAAGTTGATTTACGTTTGATCGGCATGCATGCCTAAATAGAATGCATATTTTTATTGTTGTACTCTCTGCACTATGCACCGCAGCGTATACTTGCTTGCATCTTAGATCCTGTGGCTGACTTGACTTGTTTCAAGAATTGCATGATGCATTGTAAAATCCCATTGTTATACAATTTGTAATTCACAGTGAGTAAAAGATATCTTTCTTCAGAGGTACACCACTTCTTCTCACACAAGAGGAATGAGTGAAACACCATAGATCTTTGTACACTTAAGGTTTTTTCCCTTGCCAAGAAAGGAGGAAGTGCGCTCTGTTTGCTGACCTCTCTATCTATATCCTTTTTGCGTTCTATTGCAATAAACAAAACTAAAATACTAATAAGCAAATGATCATATAGGAAAAATATGCCACCGCATATACATACTACAACAATGCACACGATAGACCGCCATCCTGTACGCCACCGCGGTATGAAATATACGACTTGAACTAGTTGACTCCAATTCGATATGATTTTTTGTGGCTATTTTTGATCTCTCATGTGTATGCATAAGAGTGCAGGACATAGCATGAATATTTTTTTTTTGATATCTTCGCCATCATCAGCGTGAGATCAGTAAAGGATTGTCGTTATGTACATACTATTATTCATATCGGTAATCATTATTACAACTATTGCAGTCATTTCATCTTACAGATTACATAATGATACCTTTCTGCATGGGCTCCCTCCCGAAATAAAGTAATATGTTGGAGGGGAATGGAGTGGAGGGAGTTGTACGTAAAGTAATACATGTGCCGTCAAGTCAAACAAAAAAGGTGGAAAATGAGTAGAAACATGTGATTTTTTTTCTTTCTTTCTGATTACTCTGCCAACTTAGCAATAGCTTTAGAGTGGAGTGGCGTCGAGTATGGCACACAAGAGTCAGACTAGAAAGAGATGATGTCGTGTCAGGAGGTCCTCATCACACATGTCATCTTTACGTGTACTCCCAGAGTCTCTCCTATATAGTCATAGTCAATCAAGAGGAGAGAGAAGTGGCATGTAGGTCTAATAAGGTATACAAAAAAAAAGTATTACATAAGGGAAACACTTGACTTAACCTGATAGATCGAATAGACAACAACAAATCACAAGGCATCCACTGTTCAGTCTTCATTCAGACATCGACTGAAGAAAGCTTCAAGAGTATTTGGGAGGAACTTCAAGTTGCCTCCAGGGATGGAACTTGTTTTCAAGTGTAATTCAAAATCTTTGAAATATATCATTTGAAAAGAAAAAGTGAAGAGCCAACGTTTCCAATAATTGGGACAATTTAAAGGAACAACAAAAGTTTTAAAAAGGGACTGTTTACTAAACCGTGCTCGCTTTACAGGAAAAGTGAGCAAGTGAGCAAGATTGTGAGCTTTTGTGAAAATAAGAGGTGGTGGGAATAATGCAAAAAAGTTGTTTTTAAGTTGCAATTTAGCAGACAGTTCCCATCCTGAAGCAGGATTAGTGACAGTTTGCGGAGCTTATCTGATTGTATTGTTTATTTCCTTAAGGAAAAAATGAGACTGAGGATGAATATTAATGGGGCAAAGTGGGGCATTGTTGCTCTGCAACTTGTCCTCTTGTTCAACTCTGGCCTGGTTAAAGGTATGTTAAGAATTGAAGGGGTGGGTATTTAATAAAAAGTAGGTCATGTAAACATTCCTCTTCTCTGTTTTTTACACAATTTATCCTTGCAGGAGTTGAAGATACGGAAGAAATGCTCTTGGCGGAAGAGAGCCGCTCCCCGTATGTGGTATTGAGTCAAACCGAATATCTAGTGAAGCCAAATGGAGACTTTCAGGAAGTCACTTCATATCCCGCAAAAAACGCTTCAGACAGCTATAGCGAGAGACTGAAACAAGCCTACGTTGAAAATTATAATGGAACAGAAGAGGATGATGGAGACTTTCAGGAAGTCACTTCATATCCCGCAAAAAACGCTTCAGACAGCTATAGCGAGAGACTGAAACAAGCCTACGCTGCAAATTATAACGGAACAGAAGAGGATGCTTATGCTGATGAAGAAAGTACAGAAGATCAGGCAACTAATGCGTCATTTCGGTCGCAAACGTTTGAAAATCCCTATGTAAGGTTCAGTATTAATAACAACGATGGAGAGGAAGCTCTCGGACAAGCTAGTAGTCTAGAAAGAGTTAGCAGCATTCAGGATGTGTTAGGACACAGACAAGGGGAATACGAGATTACATCTTCAGACAGAGGTTACTCTGGAGGGGATGCAGGAACTAAAAATGCTGGAGCAACTGGACCAGCTCCTTCGTACAATTCCAATGCTTATGCAAACTACCCACAAACAGTGTCATATCAAGGTGGCTATGATGGTCCATCAAATCATTACTTTGGACCTACTGCTTCCAACTATGACTGGCCATCACCATCACCAGGTTATGGGGTCACCAGCCAAGGCTTTCCAGGAGGTGGCTTCTTGTCTGGAATTGGTCATGTTACTTCCTCTGTGAAACAGGTGAAGACTCAACTTGGCGAACAAAAAGCTAAGGCTGCATACCAAGTGTCTGATGCTATCAGGAACACTGGACATGCTGCCACTGCCGCTATAATCAATAACGGAAACACTGCCGCGCATATTGTCGGAAACACAATCAATACCGCTGGGAATGTTTTGAAAACCAAAGGAGACACTGTCACCAGAGTTATTCAAGGCTCAGGACAACTTGCATCATCTGCCCTTCGTAGCGCTGGAAATGTCGGCGCCTCCGTCCTCCGTGCCAAGGGAGAGTTTGTAGGAGCAGTTTTAAAAACAAAAACTGCTCTGGCCGGCGCTGCCCTTAACACAGCTTCCAATGGTTTGGCTAAGGGTACTTATCTTGTCAAGGCAAAGGGCGATGCTGTCTCTAACGTTATCGCAAAAGGAGGGAACATTGCTACCGGAGTGATTGGAACTAAAGGTCGTCTCATCAGCTCTGTCATCACCGCCAAGAATCAATTCGCCGCTAACCTTATTGAAGCCAAGGGACGGGCCGTTGGTAACCTTTTGGAAACTGGAGGTCAAAAGTTGAACCAGTTGGCAGATGCTATTAAAGCTGCAACCGTACCAAAAGACCCAGGATTTGGTAATGGTGGCTATGGAGGCATTGGGGGGTATGGAGGAAGTGGGTTAAACTATGGATGGAGTGAAACTGAAGCTAGATATGCATCCCCACCATTAACCACCACCCAAACAGCTATCGTCAAAGATATTCCTAAGCCAGCTTCTCGTGCTCCAGCTGTAACCACCGTCGCTGCTTTAATTGAACCTGAAGTCGTTATCCAACCATCTCTTCAACAGCAACAACATCACCACACTTTGGACTACGCTGACGCCTACTATGACCCCAAAGATGTGTACTATAGTCCTGTCTCAAACCACCGCGTAGCAAAACAAGTTACTACTTCTCCTACTACCACTAATAACAACGATAATCAAAACGACGACGAAGTTAGGGACAGCGAGCAAGAGCTTTCAAAAGAAGAAGAACTTCAAAATGACTACTCTTCATACTACACCCCCCACCAAAACTACCAAGTTAACCCTAGATATTATAGAAAATACGAATGGGAATAAGAATATACCTGGCGAATATAATTAATTAGAATGTTTTTGATAGATTTTATGTTGACTGAACTGACTGAACTACAAATAGGCTATGATAAGGAATTCATAGATAAACACAATTATTAGTATTATCAGTTCAGTTTTTCATTTTGTTTTATTTTCGTGTGGTACGCTTGTGTGTAACCTTTTTTAGTGATAATTTATGTATGATATGGGCTACTTTCTGTTTTTTGAATGATATTTTCATTTATTTTTCTTCTTCTGACAACTCTTTTTTATCCTTCCGAGGTGAACAGGGCAATTTTTTGTGTAGGTATTCGAATATTTTAAAATCATATCATGCCATGTGTCGATTTAAGAAACTTGAGTAAATGCCAGTCAAAGCGGATCGTTAATAGATTGATAATGTAATTATGTATAATTTTAAATAATGATTTTTTTTATCTTTTTAGTTTGTAGCATACTAAATATATAAATTCGTGTATGAACTTTTGTATTAAATGTAGGATGTAAGGATACTTAGTAAAATTTTCAAATAATGCGCCAAAAATGTGATGTGAATATGAAAATAAATAAATTTAAAGGATAATCAAACGTCGGCAGTTGGTTAAGTTCATTTTAAGTCACATTGACCTGACGCCAATAATCTGTCAAGCAATAACTGTGGTAGAATCGCACAGAAGCATCTTTCAAAAATGAAACACGTCATTAAAATGAATTTATAATGCGAAAAATTGAGTATGAAAATTAGAGGATATTTCCCTATAATTGTGTACCTTTCATCTAAAAAGCGCGGCAGTCGGTTTGCATAATGGGATTTACTAACGTGAATTTTCAACTTAACTTCATATTCGACAAGGATAATTGACGTGAAATCAAAATTTAATTTGGGAGTTTTGATGGGATTTTGGTGGTTGTGAGTCAATTATTCGAAAAATTGCTACTGGTTTTGCATACAACGTAAAAAAACTAATCCACAACGAGGAACTCTGTGGGAGAACTTGTTTCTCATTGAAAGTTTTTCCCCTACGACATAAATAATGTATGCGAGAACCTACAACACAGACATTTACATGAGTTTATAGTGTATATAAAAAGGTTGGGTAATCGAATTAGTTATAAATATAACATCAGTAAAGTCCTATTTCTAACATCTATTTCTACACTCAAGCAAAGTGAGGAGGAATTAGTCAAGCAGCTTGCTGACATTGATGAAAACATTTTTTCCCCAGGAATTTGAATTCTGTAACTTATTAAGTAATTTTGAAATTTGTTGCATAATCAGGAATTTTTGTCTTTCATAAAAACTGCTTCCTTTACTAACCACTCAAGCCACTGGGAATGTTGACCGGTTTCACAAACAAGCAACAACGAGACATGTCACGCAATGCAATCATTTAAATTTGACATCATCATCGGCATCCTTTTAGTCGATCATTATGCGACTCGACATTTTCTCGATAGTAACGCCTGCAGATGTGCATCCGCAAATTCGAGTGTAGCATAAGAACAAACACCTTCAGCTCACAGCAGAGTTGGCTCACTTCTGTCGATATTTATGAATCTTGATGAGACACGCAGTCATCCTTATACAATCATATGTACCACAGATCTTGATTCAATAAGAATGTATGGTTTCTTTACAAATTCGAAAAGGATGCACGACTCTCTCGCCCCTTCCCACATAATTTTTTTCACCTATAACTTATATCACCAAAAGTATGCCTGTGGTCTCTCTTTCTCATATTTCAACTACTGAAAACTGGTCAGGCCACGCACCATATCTCCCCTTCCTTATGCCATTCCTTTCTCACTCTTTGTTTTTCAAGAATTTCATCCCTTCAAGTCAATCTTTGCATCCTTCCTTTGAAAAGTTATAAGTTTTTCAGCCCGTGATATGTACTATGTATGAACAATAATGATGATGATGACGAGTCCTCTAGATATCATTTCATAAGTTTTAGGTACATGGAAATGTCGCGTGTAAAAGGATAACGCAATATGAGGTACATAAAAGAGAAGTTTCCACTTTCCCTTGTATTCCCATTATGCATCAAATGCATATGATACCGTTCCCTAAAAAATAAGGCGATTGTATAATTTTTGGTATGCCTAGACATATTACGTTGTTTCGAAGATGATGAACACAAGCGGGCATGGAGCAAGGCAAAGGCAAAGGTCGATGGCATAATATTCAGTAGTATAGTCATAGTCATAACCTTCATCAGATACATTATGATATAAAGGAAACTCAAAATGATAAGTTCAATATATTTCAATATAAGGTTGAAGGAGGATATTACTTTGTTTTTTTTATTTATGTAATAACCAAATGAAGCGAGGACATAAAAGACTTTCGAAATGTCAACTTTCATCTCATTTTCTCTTCCGCTTTGGAAGTTGTCAGCAAAAGAGAATTGGGACTGCAGTTGGTTTGAGGAAAGTGGCTTGTTTACAGCGTCTAGAAATATGTGAGAAAAGAGGAAATCGGGTTTTATATGTGTCGAACAAAAAATCCTTTCGAAATTGATCCCTGTAAGACAGTTAAAATGGAAAATCGAAAGATTCGGAAGCGAGGAAGCAATCTGTTTTTGTGTGGTTTAGTGGTTACACTGGTGATTTCCGGAAGTGGAGCTCACCTTCTTCCACAGGCGCTTGAAGATGTGCATGCTTTCGTGCAGTCAGAGCTTCAACAAAGATCTCAAGGTAAATAATGTTTATTTATAGAGAAGCTTGTTCGAGAGGGGACATATTGGTTTTGATATTTAATTTTGGACAGGTGATCAACGTCAGTTAGGAATTGATGGACCTCCTCAAGGAGGACCTCACTTCCAAACGACGTACGTAGGCACCCCAGTCATCATTCA
>JAHZNA010001625.1:0-12900 GCA_027743935.1 Sinodicranocentrus sp. ZH6
CTTCGATTACGGTTTGTGGCGTCGGGTTTTCTTCTTGCTGGAATTGTGATGAGTAATGCGTACAAGAATAATAACGTTTACAACATGGTCGCGCCAAGAAGACCAATTCCGTATGAATCCTTGAAGCAGTTGTCAGATGATGGATATGATATATTCTCCACGGCGGTATTGGTTGATTATGATTTTAATGTTGACAGAATTGATGAAAGTGACTACAACCAGACGCGGCACACTTTAGAATTTCTTGGTGAGCAGGGTGTAGTTGATGAGGAACTTGATATGAAATATTGCGTCTGTTCGGAATCAAAGTGGATGGCTGATGCCTGGTTGAGAGTGGAGGTCGTGGAGGAGCAACAAAAGTTGAGGCATCTTAATGAAAAGGAAAAACTGAATGACATTTTGAAAAAAACACGTCTTCACAATAGCGTGAAATCGGAATATGTTACGCTTTTTAAAATGTGGTACCGTAAAGTCTCAAAAGCTCTGTTATCAGAGGGGGATAAGGCTGAAAGAAAGCATAAGATATTTCGCAAATTTATCGAGAATGGTAACGTAATTCGAAAAAGTTTCAGCGAAAATGGGTATAATGCATTAGAAAAGGCATTAGGAGAGTGCAACCAAACTGCGCTAGTTTTACCCTTTGATAAGTGTAATGACGCAGCAGAAAAAATATTTCGGAGAGGGATTTCTCATGGGTTGTATGTTGGGAAGGAGGTACTTGTGGAGAAAAAAATTGGTGTTTCACTTTTCGGTTTATTTCCACCGTATTTGATTCGGAGGGTAAAAGGAGTGGAGACAGCGGGTCTTTGGGGGATGTGGGTCAACTGGGCAAATAACAGTGAGACAGTTTCTTTTACAGAAGTTGTAGTGAAAGCTCCTTCAATGAGGGGAAATATTGTGGTGATATTTGTTGTACTTTTTTGTGGGATGGCGTTTTCTTTGAGTTTGTTTTTTGTCGAGATTTTACCCAAAGTGAAAGCATCATGTAAAATAACGTTCTTTGAAATGCTTGCTTTTTTCTGGAAAATTAGTGACAGGAAATGGAATGCCAAAACATTTGTAGGAATTATATTACTTGTATATTTTGTTCTTTTCATATATATAGTATTGGAGGAATTCGGGTGGTTTAGCTAAAAATTGTGTTATAATGATGTAATATGTTGATTAGTTACTTTTTTGTGGACTGGCTTTTGCTTTGCGAGTGTTTTCACTGGAGGTTTTACCAAAAGTGAAAGCATTCTTAGGGAAAATGGTGTTCTCGGTAATGCTCACTTGTTTTAGGAAATTATGATGAAAAGATGTAATAAGGATAGAATTATTATGAATATGGAAAAATAATCAATAAAGTTTGTAATTAATGATGTAATTTTGAAGTATCATATTTTGAAGGTGACAATGGTGAAATAAAATCAATTAAATTAAATTTTCAGATTGATATTAATTCAAATTAATAAGCTTAAATACTCACTACTTTAACAAACCCCATGATTACATTAATACTCGTTACTTCTTCATGATACTTAAATAAATTGCCAAATGCCCCTCCTCTTTTAGGCTTTACTCTCTACAATCATATAAGTTGAATAATAAGATTACTTGGGCTTTAATCTACAATACATTCTGTTTTATGTTTCAATTTAACTTTCAATTATTTGGTTAAGAGGGCTAACAGTTTGAGAAAGTTTGAAACAATAAGCAGTTCATGGTGTTTAGATTTCTAGATGGATCTTATATGATATCGGTGATTTCAATTTTAAATTGGCAAAAAATATAGATTCGAAAATGGATTCTACTTTCTATCGTTGTATTTTCCTCTCAACTT
The DNA here is from genome assembly GCA_027743935.1 of Sinodicranocentrus sp. ZH6. Classification (NCBI taxonomy): domain Eukaryota; kingdom Metazoa; phylum Arthropoda; class Collembola; order Entomobryomorpha; family Entomobryidae; genus Sinodicranocentrus; species Sinodicranocentrus sp. ZH6. Next base: position 1,823 of record JAHZNA010001625.1, read on the forward strand.
TCCTCCTCTATATAATTCTAGATTCTAGGTGAGCAAATTGAAATTACTGAATTGCCAAATATCACGACAGGAATCGGGATCTTTCCAACAACAGAAAAGTAAATCCTGTGCTGAAAGAAATTCAAAGCTTGGAAAATCTAAACAAAATGCTTTCCCCCTTCTCTAGCTGTTTTATTCATCTTTACAATTTTGAAAATGTAGACATCCCGAGTAGGCAAATGCCAATTGTTATCCAGCAACTTAAAATGGTCTTGGCAAAATCTGGAAGGAATTCAAATTTGGTTCGGGTGCCAAACTATTTTAATAAAAGCAAACCCCTCAAGTGTCCTTCACCCAGGTTCTTTTACCCTGTAAATAAGGAAGATTCGAATATGCTTTGTGGTAAACTTAAACTCTTTGAATTTGGGGCAGTCGCAAAATTTCGTAAGTGCCAAGCTTATACTTTAGCTTATATCCTCCTGAAGGGACTTTTTATGGGAATATGAACACATTGTAAGCCATTTATTTTATGCTGAAGAAGATATGGTGAAAGTTAAGTGAATGTGTAATGATAATGTATGAGGGTTAAGGACAGGTTAAAATATATTGACTTGATTCGTCATTCATGAACACACAATCCATGAATATCATTTGTTCATGGAAAATTTGGCAATGAAGGCTTTGATGACAAAGGTAAAAAGATGATAATATATTACCACCTTCCATCATATAAATTCCGGAAAGGCATAACTTGAATCATCATTAAAAAGGAAAGTTTGAAGGTGATATTGTGGAGATGCAACAAGCACTTGCTTTGCTTTTCTTCATAAAATGTTTTATTGTGTAGTAAAAATTGCAAGTTTAAATTGCACTAGGTACATATTGTAAACTCTTTTGAAAACAGATTAGTTAATTTTTCAATTCGGTTCCAATTTTCTCTCATTTTTGTATTAGCAGTCTCCACCAGATATTTTAAATATTCAGGTTTAACAAGCTCATCACAGATTCCCTCATTTCGAGATGGAAGAGGAACTTCTAGTCCAATCGCACTTCGAATTGCTACTGTCATCCTGTTTTCCTTCCCAATCACCATCCCCGAATTTCGAAAACCGGACTCTGTCGAGATGTGAATGAGTTTTCGAGCATCAGTTAGGGTTCTACATTGTACGTGTAAAATGGCTGGCATCCATTTTAAAGTAGACATCAGACGGATACCCATCTCGGGTTAAGTATTTGTTAGCTACTTCTTCCGGTTGAACTTCGTCGTGGGAAACGAGCAGCCAGTTACAGCCTTGTTTCAATCCTTTAACTTTTCCATTAACTCCGTCTTCCTCTCCAGAGGTGTTCCAAGTGTATAGAATAATTCGACCGGAGCAGGAACTTGTAGTGAAGAATGTGTTCTTTTGGGCGTTGATTAAATTCACTAGAATCAAAATCCTCTCGTCTACAGATCCTTTTCTACTTTTGTCGACTTGTAAAGAAATTCCTAAACAGAGACAATTAAATTATTTATTGGTTTGTGGCTCATCAACAGTTAAATCAATAGTCTACATCGAATATAAAATCCAAAGTTATACAGTAATTTCAGCAAATCTTTACCAGAATTAGAAGAGCTATCTTCTCCATACTCAAGGTCTAGTAAATCTACTGATTTCAAAGCTGTAGATTCACCAAATTCACAGTCCACAGAGGCACTAGCAGGCTCATCAGTGTCGGTAGTGTCAGTACACAGTGCTTGTCGCTTTTGATTTTCAAAAAACCGTTCATTTACCAGTTCCGTGGTGCTATTTACTCTGGATTGTTTCTTTGACTTTGACATGGTCAATTAGCTTTGGCTTTAGGTGCGGAACATATTGATTATTAAATGTATAGAAAAATAATTAGTACTTCTCATTACACCTTTGAGAATACCTACAATTAAATAAATAATTGCGACACAAGTTTCGATGTGTAATAAAGCTTGTCTGTAATGCACTCACACTTTCTCACATGAGCTGTGAATGAGGTAAAGGTGTTTGTGGGCCAAAAAGCATATGGGTTTGTTTACAAACAGTTCATAATATTCTCCCAGATTCCTTTTTCCGTACGCAAGCCCCACACCAATCACTAATCACTGCAGTTTGGATGATGCTGACAGGAAAAGAAGCAATTTGCAAATTAGGATTAGAAGGTACGTTAAAAAATACATAACATTTTTAGTGATAGTACGCAGTTAAAGTTAAGATATTCCAGAATGATAAGTTCTACGACGTTATACGTGACGAGCTTGACATATTTGTATTCTTATAGCTGGTCACAACAGTCAATGCAAATCATTTTAATTATTATATTAAAAACTTAAATATTGTATTTACCTACTTTTTTAAATAATAGATCATTGATGATTTGATTACAATCAAAAGATGAGTGTGGCGGTGTCTTCCTGGAATCGCTGCTTCCTTTGCTCCACCAATCTGGTTCTGGATAAAAGCCAAAAAGTTAATAAGAATTCAAGGAGGAGCTGGAAGATTTTATTAAAATATTTATTGGATGATCCCCAGCTAAATAGTTTGCTAGCAAAGGATGTAGTAAATGTATTGGAATCCTCAACAGTTACTGATTTTTGTGGAGACTGTGTCAATACAGCAAATTTAGTTGGTGATTGGGATCAGGAAGGAAATGTGGGGAAAATCGAGGATCAGTTGAGAATAATGAGAAATGCTGTTATCAGAAATTCTCGGGTGTTTGGAGAAAACGTAAATGTTGATAAGGATTATGACGCATTTGAGGAGAAACTGGAAGAAAGGGAAGAGCAAGGAGTTAACTGCGGGTTGGAGAGGAAATTGCTGGATGTGCTGACAGACTTTCAAACTTTTTTGCATGAAAAGGGTAATGATGAAATTAAAATCTCTCTTAAATATGATTGCGTTTCAAATAATTAGTTTGTGGTAAAAAGTAATAGTAAAGTCTTTCTGTGTTTTAGAAGAAGACTATGTTCTTAGTTTCGGACTAGAACCTTCGTCGAACAGTCTACATGATGGAACACTTGAAAAATTAAATGAACCTTTTGAGTCGCCGAAAATAATTGAAACAACGCCTCCGATTATGGAACCCCAGGAGGAAATCAAGAAGGAACCGAATGATGAATGTGAACTCCACGAGCATGAACATATTAGTGACTTTATGGATATGGATGAGGGAGTGGACATTATGGAAGAACAAATTAAGATAGAGATTGTGGAAGAAAAGGCTTCCAGCGAAGACACGTTCACCTAAAATTCCACTTCCAAGTTTTATAAAACCAAGGACAAGAAAGAAGCTGGTGTCACCTAAAGTAAAATACGAAAACCGTTCAAAAGCTCTTGTTCAACTGCGATCCCGCCTTTTTAAAGAACTAGCGTTGATAAATCGGCCTAGATCGGTAACAAGAAGAGTACACAAATATGACAGAGGTAAAGTTGCTGGAAGAGAACGCCGAGTTTTTAAATGCCACCAGTGTAACCACAAGGTCTCCAGTAGCTCCACTCAAATAGAGTATCATTTAAAGGGCCATGAAACCTCTGACATAATTTATTTTTGTCCAGACTGTGAAATCGGGTTTAGTGGAAAGCAAGCTTTACTACTCCATTTGAATTATCACTTTATCGAAGAAAGCTGTGATGTGTGTGATGAATCCATAGCTTTCCTTGACATGGAATCTCATTTAAAAACTTATCACGGAAATGTCTTCTCCTGTCCTGGATGTAGCTACTGTTTCGGATCTTTCAAAAATTTAGCTTTTCATGTATCAAATCATTTCGAACTGAAGCTAAAGTGTGAATTATGTCCTTCAACTGAAACCAAAGAATTTTCTGCAGGATCTCAGCTTCAAAGTCACTTATTGGAATGTCATGAGTATGAGGAAGTTCGTAAAATGTGTTCTACTTGCGATGTAGAATTTTCCAATGGCAGAAAGTTGGAAAATCATGTTCGAACTCATCATCCAAATCAACTAACAAAAAACTTTTGCTGTGACGTTGGCTCATGTGATATCACGTTTTTAACAGAACGGCTTCTTTTGAAACACAAAATAGAAAAACATAAATATCCCAGGTACAAGTGTGCACTCTGCAAAGCAGTTCCAAAGTTTAAGAGCAAAGTTGATTACAAAAGACACATGTTGGAATGTCATGGAAGAGGAAGAAAAACGGTGAATATTAAGTGCAAACAGTGTTCCAAAGAATATCCGACCATGGGCCAGCTACGCCTTCATGAACAAGTGCATTCCAAAATTAAGAGGTATTGTTGTACCCTCTGTAAGTTCGCCACACGTTGGAAGACAACACTTTACGATCATTTCAAAAGAAAGCATGCCGATAAAGAGATGAAAAAGCACGAGTGTTCGTACTGCAACAGGAAGTGTATTAGTAAAGGCCAGCTAGTTCATCACCTTCGAACTCATGCATTAGAAAGGCCCTTTCAATGTGAAACTTGTGGAAGGTCGTTTCGTCAAAAGCAAATTTTGGTACGGCACGAAAAGCAACATGTAGGTGGTAAAATATTTCTTCCGAGAGGTCCTTATGGTAAATCGAGAAACGCAATTCAGCAGCAAGATAAGGGTGAGGAGGAGGATTAAATAATTAGAGCATGTTATGTTACGGAAGTGTTAATGAATAACTCTGATTTTTATATCCAGAAAACTTTTGATGTGCTAGTGCATATTAATATTTTACATAGATTGCATGTAGATAACAAGTGGCATTAAGTTCATTTTTAATTTGATTCCATCCTTTGTAATTTATCCCCTAAAAAGTAGCAAAAAAAGTCAGATATAAAATTTTTATCCTCTAAACAGCCCAAAAATGTGAGATATGTAGAAATAGTATTTTTAAAAGTTTACGCAAATCGGGTACAATCACAGCCTGCCGGTGAGGCAGGACATTTCGAGCCATCAAAACGATTTGCGACCAAGCATGCGTTGTAAAACGTACACGAAAGTGTGCACTTGAGGTCAACCTGTGGGGCTGCAAAGGTTTCGTCCACAACGACTCCGATAATCATAATGCAAAGCGTGAAAATAATAATAGTTGAACCCTTCATTTTCAAAGATTGCTTTCTGAAAAAAAATGTATAAAAATATGGAAATATTAGAATTGAGAAAGAATATTCTTTACCTCGAAATACAATCGTACTGGATATTTCTAAATGTATTTAATTACTTTTTTTGAAGTGGTAGTAGTAGAATAAGTTGAATAAACGAACAAGACTTGTAAGTAAGTTCTGGAGGATTCCAAAATTGCTCTGTGATAAAATTTAGATGAATCGACAGCTTTTTATACAAAACCGTAAAAGCTCCAGATTCATTGACGTAGATCTGTATATTTAAAAGTTTACATTTTTGTCGTCCGTCATTTTCAGTTTTGCTTAATTAGTCTTTTGAGGGTAACTATATATGCTTTTACGTTAGTTAGCTGATAAATTGTTTGTCAGTTTTAAATTACCGTGAAAAATCTCGTTTAAAAAGTTAATTCATCAAGTTTTCTTTTACACCATACAAGCAAAAACGACAATATGAACCTAACCCAGATCAGTTGTCCTGTATTATTGGGATGATTAGAACAAATATTTATGTTTATATTTAAGTACGTCCATGTCCATGTGTGGGCTTTTAATTTTAGCAAATTCGCCACAGAATGTGAATACCTGTTAAAAGCAGGTTAAAGCTGTTCTACATAAATGTGCATATACAGTGAGATTTACTTTATCTTGAAACACAAATACGGATTGGCTTTGACGTAGGTAGGTCCGATCGCCATGGTGGACTAAATATGACAGTGAATATCATTTTGGGATTGATGTAAAACCTACAATGAGTAATTTTGTATTTTTACTCACTGATATATGTGCTAGCAGACTCATTACTCATTACTTACATTACTGTACGGTAAAATCAAATCGATATCTCAACTTTTTTCATTTACGTTTATTCACCAAGATAACGCAAAAAAACATCTATCCGAGCAGTTGCAGTTGCATAGGGTATTTTCACGCCATAATCGACATCGACACAGCTTTTCGCACCAGACCAAGACCCAAATTCAAGTTTAAAGTTTCATGACACAAGTTACAACTTATTTGTTTCCCGAAGTTTTCGTCACCACATCCATCGTCTGCTAGTTGAGGCTAAAACATTATTCATGAATGGGTTAGATTAGAATACGATAATATGTTGGGAAACGAGCATTAACTGGTGTAGATTGATTATTCTTAACTGATTAAAATGATAAATATGGTTATGAGTCTAGTCTAAGGGTAAGTATCTTCATTTGCTGTAAATTTCCTACCATTAAACTTCGCAGTATGCTAAGGTTGATTTTAAGGTTGTGTGCGTTAACTTAATGTTAAATCATTACAGTATGTAGAGCACAAAATTGCTCAAGCGCTTTAGGGACTCTGCCAGATAAATAATATGGTATAAATAAGTGATTATGATTTCCCAGAAAATCCCTCTCTGCCTTTTCTCTAGAATCATAATTGTCGTACTTTTTATTACCTCCTTCTTCATGTGAACTCGTGCTAGGGGATGACAGATACGTGAAAGGTGGGGAAAGCAGAATAACATTTTAGGGTTTAGTAAAAACAAAAAAATCGCAAATCGAAAGTTGTGCGGAATTGTGGTTCATTAATTTTTTTTGTTTATTTTAAACAACATATAATAATTGAAACACAAATGTTCCTCTAATGTCATTAGACCATTAATTACAAATCAGTTCATCCAATGTCGCTGAATCATTAATTACAAATTAACTGAAAAGGTGTTAGGGTAGTGAGTACAATAATTACTGTAATTCATTGACACCTCTCAACACGGAAATAAAATCTATCTATCTACCTCAATATGGTCGAATCGTTTACTACAAAGTAGTTCAAGTCGTCGAATCATTAATTGCAAATTAGTTCCTCTAATATTGCTATTAATTACAAATTAGTTCATTTTACAATATATCTTCATCTTCTATGCAAGCTTCAATTTCAATATATTCGATAGCTTTTTCTCCTTATTTCTCATAGCTGTCAAGTTTGAAATGCTTAAAGATAAATCAAGCGGTTCTTCTGCATCCATTTCATCGACGTCAGGAACCCCATAAATTTGAACAACTTCTGAACTCTTGCTGTGTGCAAACTAAATGTCAACGGCAGTACTATCGTGTGCTTTACGATGTTCTTCGAACAACTTTTTAGTTGGACATATTTTACCGCGGACTTCACATATTAGGAAAACGTTGTCATCTTCTTTGCCTTGCTTTGGTCCTGAATTAGACTTTTTAAAAGATAAAAAAGCATGATTATGGAAAGATTGAACAGAAAGGCAATATTTCCTGGTGGAATGCATTAATTAATGCATAACCGTGCGAAAAATCTTCGATTTTCAATTACCTCGTGTGGTCGGACTGCATGAAATATTATTTAAGCTTTATTTCTGGTACTTGGAAATTCGCAGTTGAACGTTAAATATATGATTCTTATCTGGTCAACAATTAGCAAGCTGAAAATTTTCACTGATTCATCTCCAAGTTTTAATGATTATAATCCACGGATAAAAAGAAGTCGTGAGATACTCGCGAGAAAAAGGTGGCAGTGCATTATTTACAATTTATCATGTTGCATCTCTGAGTCACAGTTTTGCATTTAAGTAGATTTCTCTTGATTTCTATGTATTCACCTCTCTCCAGTTTCAAGGTAGAACCGCTTTGAAACAATTAACGAAGCTCTGCTTTAACGAACTAAAAATGGCTCTTGGAAAGTTTCGAACCATTGGAAATACCCTTTTGATATTTCTTTCCTTCATATTGATGATAAATTTAGTGGGAGTAATTGCAACACCAACTGTGATTATTGTAGTTTATCGTGGAATGCTGATTCTCTTCCTGAAATTGGGTTATCGTAAAAGATATCAAGTGATTTCCCCATTTGACTCTGTTTCTTCTAGATAAAGCTAGGGAGGTAGCGACAATTACGGGATTTATCTACGTGAAAAATGCTAATGTGGAAGCACTAAGGAAGAGATTATCTGAAAAATTATATCCACCCAACGAAGATTTTAATCAACCATGGGGAAAACTGCTAAAAGTTCCAGGGACGAATTTAGGATATTTTTGTTGGGAAGGTGGAACAGATTCATTTGGCATTGGAAATCATGTGAAATATCACCACCTGACGAGTGAAGAGTACACAGAGGACGAAATGTTGGATGAAGTGACAAAGCTAGGGGACATCCTTTGGGCGGAGGAAAGGCCACGATGGGAACTCATTGTGTTTCCAAATGTTTCTTGGAAGAATTCCACTAACTTTGTGAAAACATCCTGCGTTGTAGTTGTAAGAATGCATCATAGCTACGGAGATGGGGTTTCATTTCTCCAGTTTATCCGTCATTGTGTGCTGGACAATTCGCAAACAAGGTTAATAATCGATCCAGTGAAGCAATTGAAACTGACTCCGCTTAAAAAGGCCGTTCTTTACACTCAAGCAATATTTCTGGGACCTTTCATGGCATTCAAGGGAATGATTGGGGGGAACATTGTCAATATTTTTTTAGAATGGGGAGCCAACTTCGGATGAAAAGTTTATCGGAAGAACAATGATAAAAATTCCATTAGAAATGATTCGATCCATTCGAGCATGTTATGGATGTCGAACGCAGTCAGTTTTCCATTCTGTGTTTATTGGAGCTTTAGAAGATGTAGCGAAAAGTGAAAGATAAGGTATTCCTGGGAATATAAAGGTGGCTGGAAATCAAGTCATATTCCCATATCCACATGAGTTTCCTCAAAATAGATCCTGCTCCGCTTTGCACTCCATAAATACTGGGATTGCATCACATGAAGAGCGTCTTGAGCATGTGGAAAAATCCATGATTACAAAGGAATACTCACTTGTTTTCAGTATTTGGCTTCTTCAGCTTATCGGTCATTATCCAGCTTGTGTGGCAAGAGCAGCTTTGAATAATTTCCGATGTGATTATTTTCTCTAAAATATTCCTAGCATCAAAGATAATGGAATGTTGGGGGGTCGAGAGGTAGAATTAATTTTTGGAGTGGCTCCAATCGGCAATGGAATCTGTAAGAAATATATTCTCAGAATATAAATTTCATCATTATTCAGTGCGCTCAATAATTTTGAATCTTTTAATTCCCTAGGTTCCGGAGTAGCTGTGGCATGTAACAACGGGGAATTTACTATGGGCTTCAATGTCTAAAAGTCAGAAGTCATTAAATGCCGCGAGGACGTTCAAAGATTAATTCAAAAATTTGAAAACAGTCTCACTTGTCTTTTGAGACAAGCAACGTTAGTTAAAGACTAAATTTGAACGAGTTCATGAAAATCCAGTTTTTCAATATATTCTATAAATATAGTTCATGTTATGCTGTGCAAATCAAGGAATAAATATAAAGTCAGTGATAACATGTACACGTTATTACAAGAAGATGAAGATGTTGATTGCCGACCGATAAATAAAAACTGGATAAGATTCACCTCATCAAAAGATCCCTGGAGAATTTTCTCATGCGTAAGCGACAACATTGCAGATACAACACTGAAATGTTCGCACCTGAAGAGAATTCCATACAAATCATAATAATACGAATAACACGTTACGTCACATGTAGGTAAATTGATTCTAGTCAAGGCTTTAGTTGTTATCTGATTTCGCATATAGCATGATACTTGATCCAGTTTTAGTAATTGTCCATTTGTCATATTCACAATGTACCTAGTCTTTCCATTCACTATTCACCACTTCAAGGAAGATATACTAAATATAGGTTTAGATGGGGTAGGGAATAGGCACAAGTAATAGAAGACGAGAGCATACTTGACTTTCCAAAGGGAGGACTTGGTTGCTGGGGGTTGGAGTGTTGATAGGAACGCTATCAAATGACGTACAACGACTACCTACATTGTTGTTGTACATGTACTAAAGAATAGGACACATTGGAAAGGGAAGACTGACAATTTAGATTATTTTTTGCAACTCCAGAGAAGAAAGTTTCTGTCAAGAAGGAATGCAAAAAATGCGAGTTTTTGAAACTAACTTCTTTGTGATATATCGTTTCTTTCAAAACAATTTATTATTTTCTAATGGAGTATATTGCAAAATCTTATTCTTACATAGAGTGAAGCTTTTCTTCTGAAGTTTATTGTTTACCTCCAATTCCCGGAGACATCATATTTCAAGTTAACTTGTGTGCACAACCTAAACAATAAATAGTAACTATTTAGTACAGGTGGGAGTGAGTTATTGATACGGTTGTACGGGAACTCTTGGAGGGGAAAGAATTGACTATTGACTCTCTCTCCCTCCTTTGACATTTCAGTGTTATGTTTACAAGCATCTGATGGGATTTTATTGCGTGATAAACAAAACTTGAAGTAGTTCACCCCATCGGTGGATATAAATTGGAGAATATGTGATACCTTCTGAACACTCAAAATAGAATTCCCGATCCTGAAGTTATTTTGATTGCAATATAAAGCAAAGTTGGCATCTCTCAAAACTATTCTCAATTACAATGGGCTAAAAACTAGAGCATGAATTTTCAATTGAAAAATTGATACTATCTTGATTTGTTGCATATTAAATTCTAAAATATGTTGTGTGAATCATGCTCGAAATAAATATGCAACGACAATGGTGAAATATACAGGTATGTATTTTTGATAAAGTAAATAGTTTTAATGAAGGCAATATAGAAAGAAAATGAAGTACAATTAATTTAAATGTTTACGAAAGTTTAAGCTGCGAACTTATTTTCAAAGTTAAATTTTAAACTGAAAATGAACCAACCAAGAATAATCAATATAATTTTTAACTACATAAGAGTTCCCGCTGATAAAGTTACTGTAATAAAAAAAATATTTCATACAGTCAACAGTTACGCAACAGCCTTATTTACCTTACCATTTGTTCGTATAAAGGTCCCATCATGCCACTGATCGTTTCATAAACGAGATTCTGGATCCTTGCAATCTCTCTCTCATCCTTTGTAGCTTGAGGTCCGTCCAGGTAAGGAGCGATGACAGAGCCTACCTTGGAATATGTAGCTACCCCGATAGCTGCATACATTGGATTTCCATATAAC
>JAHZNA010001626.1:0-10367 GCA_027743935.1 Sinodicranocentrus sp. ZH6
GCTCAATCTATAAGGTCCTTCAGGCCCTGATTTGAAAAAATTCAAAAATATCGTGTTATATATCATTCTTCAGCATTTTTGAAGGGGAATCAAAGGCGCTCAATCTATAAGGTCCTTCAGCAGCAGCCTTTTTGATTATTCGTGAATGACTAGTTTTTACCTTTCTGTTTCGCACATCCGTGAAGATCCTCTATTTACACGACCAATGACAGCAGCCGAGCAGCCTTCAACTTACAAGTAAACTGTTTATAGTGGTGGTTGAGTAGGGGCGAAAAATGATACATGATGGAGAGTAAATTTAATCAATGAGATGGAATTTGAAGTTCTAAAGTCTATTAAATTGTCGGTTGGACTATAGATAAGGGGTGAACCAAAATATGACTTGTAGAATTTGACGGGGATCATTTTGGGTCATGGGTTAGAAGAAGGTGGGGTAACCCCCGTGGGAATGGACTTTTTATGAAAAACTATGCCTTTAATATTTTGAGGGTGGGGGTTAACAGCCACTTCCTTGGCGTTAGGGATTTCGACTCCTCGGATGTTACCTGTTTGGGGATGAGATTTTTGTTTTTATTTACTTTATGCCTTCAAATGTGCTATGGGCTTACCAGGTCACTTTTTCTGTAACTTGTTACCTTCTTGGGTTTATTTTCATATGGAATATGCAAATCATAGTGGCTGCATTTTCCTTACCCCAAGCCAACAAATACTGGCATGCATTTGTAACTTTTATCATGTTCATATGCAGATACGCTTCATTTCTTAAGTCAAGTTTGAAATGAACACGAACTGAACATGTTTTCGAACTTGTCTTTTGATCCTAAATCGAGTGAACTAAAACATTGCCAATCTGTTAGGATAGAACACAAGTTGACGATGACATCACAAAATACAGGAAGTTAACTGGCATCAACAAAAATATTCTCGTAAGTGCAAATGAACTATTGCAAGTAGCAGTTCTAATAGGACGTGACTTGGGAGTACTTGGGACTCGATAGAGACGCACACTTTTGCAGAGAAGTCCAATGAAATAAAAATCGATCAGCTTTATACTAGAAGCGACGCTTTGAAAACTATTGACTTTACAGGCTTTATTGATGCTGTATTATTATATTAATTAAACATATCACACAATAATAGATACAAATGGAAATGATATGTATTATGCTATTTTAATCTTCGAAACTACTATTGACTATTGACTCAGGAAAGTGTGGTATTGATGTCTTTGAAACAATTTTCTATTACTATCCTGATGTCCCGGTTGCCAATTTCCATTAAAGCTGAATTTTTTCAGGTTTTGAAGTAAAGTCCAAATGTTCGATTTGTACATTTCATTCTCAATCCCATAAGCCTGAACAATGCCCCTCCCTTGAAAAACAAATTTAACCCAGTTCATGGTTAGCTTCTCTAAAGCTTGAAATCCCAGGAGGAAATCTAATGAACCACAATATACAATTCCAAACTCGAGCTCTTTTAAATTCGGCAATTCCACCATTGTCTCATCTCCATCTGGTACGATGACATTATTCATAAGAACTAATTTCGTAAGAGTATTTTGAAATCTTTGAAAAACAGGGAATACAACTTCAAATCTTAGAGTAGATCCTCCACTACTAGAAATTGACTTTAACGGACATGGTCCAAGTTTCGTGGTGAAATCGATCTCACCGAATCGTCCTTCCAACTCTTCTATACTTGGAAACATTGTTGTAAGGTTGTCCGGAATGTTGAAAATATACAAATGCTTCAGTTTTTCTGGATATATGCACATTCTCCATATGATTTTGATAAGCTCCTTGTAGGTTTTGGGGTAGGGACCGAATAATGTCAAACTTTCCAGATTTTGTAAAACATGGAGTGGATATTCCATTTCTATCCCTTGAAAATGTTCATCCTCTTCCAAATCGGGGGATTCTTCCAGACGCATACGTGCAGTTAGAAATAAGCTCACATTGAAAACTGGCAAGTTTGGAACAAGCCTTAGAAAATTCGCAAGTTCAGGAGCAGTCGGGAATGTGGCGTCTTCATTGACGGAAAAAATATCAAACGTGATGTTTCGTACATACGATCCAAATCTTTCCAAGAGTCTTCTCACATTAGCTGAAAACACATCCGGAGCTTCCCTATTATCGTACCACAATAAGCGGACTGCTCTTCCAAAAAATGGGTTGCTTCGTAAGTTTCTCTCTTGGATGAGAAACTGCTCAATTTTAGCTGATTGACTAAAAGCAATTTCTCCTATAGCGTCTGATTTCCACCGTTGGGAGACTACGTCAGATTCAATAAGCTTGTCCACATTAGCTTTCCATTTTTTGCAAACAAGTCGTGCCTTCAGAAGGTTACCCCTGTCTAAATATTTTTTAACATGGGGAAGAACCTAGATAAAACAATAGTTCGAAATCAGTTCCAAACCAGGCATTTTTTTTACTAAATTAAAACTCAATTCTTTCAATTATTCCAACCTCCGGAAGTAATGCTGTCACTTTTTCCGATTTCATTATTCTCTGCAATGAGGAGCAAGTCCTACATAAATTTAGACCAGTCTTGAGGATCCTTTATTTCTGAAAAGATTGCTTTCCACATCTATAAAAATCATAAATTATGTAAAATATTGTTAGCAATTTAATATCAGTTGTTCAGTAACTATTTAAACTTTTAAACTGGCATTATATTCAAAGATGTTTGTGTTATCTTATCTTACCTCCTCAGGCAAAATACTTATCGCATCTTTCCTTAACATATTTACTGCAATGTGAGACAATTTAGCATTAGATGACATGACCGACCTTGAAATCAAACTTTTAACAAAAGATTGACAGTTAAGGTTCCTGAAAACTGAAAAACGAAGACAAACAATAAAAATACAAATGAACACGTTAGATTTATATTATAAGGAAATACTGGTGGCAGATGATGCTACTAACTTAACACGAGAAATAATAATTTGTATTTACAATCTTTACAACCCAATGATAACTGATAACGCTAATTAGTATCTTATCATCGTAAGTGTCAAACTCATTTTAATTTTTTCCGACGATGACGATGTTAAGTTGAGATGAGTGTGATATGATATGACATGACGTGTGTGTAAATAGCCAATTGCCGATCTGATGTAAAATCATTTGCCTATATTGACACACCCCATATTTTACCACGTTGCCCCATTTCCAAGCGCGTAATTCAATGGCTTGTTTAGTAAATAAGCAGAAAGCAAAAACAATCTGGCTTTCTCCGCTTTCCTTTTGCTTTCTCAAGGTTCATTGTACTTTGACAGTAATTGTAATAAGAGGAGAGGCTGAAAACTAATATCCTCTACACACGCACACTACTGATATGCGTTTACTCACCTATAATTAGTAAATTATTTAAACTTCGGAAGATTGTTTATCGTCACCGGTCACCGGTCACCGGTGATTCCAAACGAGTACTGAAAACGAACAATGGATTGTAGCAGTGACACTGATGAGGATGCCGATGTTTCATCAATGTCAGGTATTTCCCCTTATCCTACCGAAGCTGGAAGTGACGATGAAGAAAAACCGGATATGAAGGTGGATCCATGTTTGATATGTGCTCAGCCAGCAGTTTTCTATTCCACAAATGGAAATCCTATCAAGAGAGAGCTTCCCCTTGAGGGGGATTATACTTATCAGCAGTTAGTTTCCAACTTATGCTTCTGTCTCAAAATAAGTAGAAATGAAGACTTTTTGCAAAACGACTCATTTCCGTTTTGTGATCAGTGTGAAGTCCTCCTGGTGAAATTGTCAGAATTAAACATGAGATTAAAACAAATGGAGAGGACTTTCAGGAAGAAAATTGTTCAAGCAGAGGAGATGTATTTGAAGGATGGTTTGTACGAAAAGGGTGATCCGAGCTATTTAAACTTTCGGAAACAAATTACAGGTATATAGATACATCTATAGATATTTTAATCAAATATTCTATACACTGACAACTGACCATTTTTCACAATTTTTAAAAACTGCTTTGTTAAATAGCTATCAACATTGAACAAAAGCCAAATCAAAGTGGTGTTCCATCAGGGCGCAACTTTAGATTTGCTCGGGAAACTAGTCAAGCAAGTAACACCAATGCTCACGATATTGTCAACAAAGCGAAGGCATTTCTTCGATCTAGGTAACATTCAACATTGCAGTACTTCATAGAATTAAAAATCAAAACATTTTTTTGAGTTGTAGGCGATACTGTTAATATTCTATATATATAAAATCCAGGATTTATGACCAATGTAATATTAAACCTGTTTCTAGGAAATCAAAAACTCCATCCGCATCTGTTTCCCCGATCCCTATAAAACATGATAACACTGAAGAAGAAAACATGGATGACCACGAGCAAACTAGTGAAATTGACTTTGTGGTTGATACTGTCGACAAACACAAAATCGAAAATCTTTCAATTGCTAGCAGGCCAAGAAAACGGCGAAAACTGGACAAGCCATTAAATATCCCCACCAGTAAACACCCAGGAAAAATAAATTCTTTTAGGAAAGATAAAGCCACAGGCAATGTTACATATAAAACAGGAATGACGGACTTTCGAGGAGAAATACTCAAGACAACCCTAGTGTTTCAAAAGATATCCCGTAAACCACCTATTTATAGCTGTACTTCGTGTTTGAAAGTCATCCCTCGTCATAACAAAAATGACAGAAACATGCAGAGACAGTTCAAAAAGCATTTTCTCGAATTTCACTCGGATCATCTAAAATGTAAATTTTGCAATGAACCAGAATTTCTTCAATTTGGAAAGAAATCAGACCTCCGGAAACATTTGAAAGAAGTGCATCGAATATCCATCCCCAGCGAAGAGAAGAGAAATCAAAAACAGAAAAATAAATCTTTAAAACCAAATCCGATCAAGACCGAATGTGAAATTTGTGGAAAACCTTTTAAAAAATATTCACTTAAAGGCTACATAAAACACATGAGAAGCCACTTCGGTGATGAAGAAAAGATACAAAATTTTGTAAAATGCCCTATCTGCGAAAAACAAATAACAAACAAAACTGTATTGAAGAAACACATTAAAAAGTTCCACTCAATAAATCCCCGCTGCAAATATCCCTCTTGTGGTCAAGAGTTTGAAGAGGAGGTCGATCTTTTAAAGCATATTAACGAAGATCACATTAGCAATAGCAAGCATGCTAACGTAACAAGTTTTATCTGTACCACATGTGGGATGACGTCCTCCAACAAATCTAAACATCAATATCACCTTGATACAGTGCACTTAACAAAACAAAAATGTCCCGCGTGCTCTAGGTCTTATCTGAATGAAACTGAAGTAGCCATTCACTTGGCATGCAAGCACAATCAAGGAAATGGTCATGGAGAATTCATCTGTCCTGAATGCAGCAAAGCCTTTCCTTCAGATAACCACTTAAGACGTCATTTAAAACAGTTCCATGGAATACTGATGAGAGCAAACCGGAAAAGTACAAAGCCTTCCAAGATATCTAAAATAAAGTCAGTAAAGCTGCGACGAAAACGCTCCAAAGCGAACGCTGAGCTTTCGACTTCCAACGACACAAAGAATCAAAGTGTGACTGAAACTGATGACCGTTCGAAAATAACCAGGCCATCCTCTCACAAGAAACGAAAATCCTGCAAACCAGTAGAAGCACCATTGAAATTGAGAAAGTCTCGTGTTATCGTTGAGAGAAATGAGCTAATGGTGAAACGCACTTACGGTTCTTCTCAAAGCTTAGGACATTCTATTACTAAAGATTTGGCGACTGGGAGTGTAACATATGAGACCGGATTTGGCAATCGATTTGGAACAAAAAGGCATATCCTCACGTTTGAAACGGTGGAGAGTGAGAACGATTTCAAATGTTCTTCCTGTTCAGGGAAAGTCTCCAAGGAAACCAACGACCGAAGACAAAATGCTGTGTTTCATCAGCACCTATTAAAGTTCCATGGAGGTAAGCATTATTATAATTTAATAATTACTGAATAAGAAATTTATCTTCTAATGTTAAGTATATAGCTCATTAACTTCTTACATTTTCACAGGGTGCCGTCAATGTACAATTTGTAAGAAAAACTTTCGCGATGGCGAAGAATTGCTTTCTCACTTAAAACATTCCCACAATATAAACTCCATTCAATCGATGAGAACCGAATTTTACATGCGACAGCGTTCAGAAAACTTTGTTAAAGGATGTAACATATGCGGAAAGCCATTTGACAGTGTTAGAAGTTCAGAATATTTTCATCATCGACTGTCCCACCTCAGCGAGGAGGAGAAAACGCAAGCACAAGATCGTCGATGCCGTGGTGGCTGGTGGCGACCGATACCTAATGTTTCTGATGAAGTTTACGAAGGATACATAATGTGTGAAATCTGCGGCGAATTGATTTCGGATGTGCAAAGCGGAATCGGAATGAAAAACCATTTAAGAACTCATTTGTCTGAGGATGAAAAGAAAACATGTTTGTGCTCAATCTGTGGGAAAAAATACACCTGCAAGGCGACCTTGGAGAGACATATGAGCAGTGTTCATTCTGATGGAAAATGGGAAGCATCCAACTCTTGCAAATATCCTTCTTGTAAGCAAGGCTTCCAGTCTGAGAAAGCTCTCAAGAACCATGTAACTTTGGAACACGGAAGGATTCAAGAAGCTAACATGAAGTTATTGTGTCTTCTCTGTGGAAGGACGTTTACCTCAACTTGGGGTCGGCACCAACACAGACTAGTCCATTCCAAAGAGAAAAATCATGAATGTTCAGTTTGTTCCAGGAAGTTTCCTCTCAAAGACACATTACTCATGCATTTGGCAGGGGTTCATTCCCAAGGAGAACTATATGGAAAGTTTAAATGTGAGATTCCAGAATGTAAATTCGTCTTTCCATTTGAGAGGCGGATGAAGCATCATATGAGATTAAAGCATGGGGTCTTTTCCAGAAAGGAAAAGAGTTGATACTTTGATTTTAACTAAATATCGCATCATTTGTAATTGATTCATTAATTTGTAAAAATTCTAATGCATCTTTAATTATTTGTGATAAAGCTACAATGAAGGTTTTAAATTGTGGAGGAAATAGTAAAATAGAACTGTTAAAATTGAAACTTTAGAGAAATAATTTATAGCTAAGGTAGTAAAAAGTTTATGTATGCGTAAGTGAAACAAAGAATACCAAGATGGCTGTGAAACTGAATTAAGTGATTTAGTTAGGAGATGAAGGCAGCGGCACTAAAACGTGAACAATACACAACCAACCCCTACCCCTACACACAGTATAGATGGCAAGCCAGACTATTAAACAAGAGAATATCAATGTACCAATTATCACGAATTACGATACACATGTCTAAAAGTATCTAAATTTATTAGAAATTTGAACGATGTTTGAGGAAATCATTTAAATTTAATCCTCTAAAGGGCTGGGCTACCTATGAAGCACTCTCAAACTGAATGTACCCATGCCCATAGGACCCTTAGTTTAAAAAAAGAACATCGAAACATTTTTACTGTAACTTACAATACTGCTGAACTTTTGCCAGCTGTAAACCATGAGCATTGAGTACCGTCGAATTTAGTTATATAAATACCGCGGAAGTTTCCTCAGTTGTTTGCAATTATGGGTTTATTTTTAACTTGAAACTACATATTAAATTGACATAATATTAAAACTAAACTATAACGTAATAAAACCGTTGAAGTAGTTGTACGTTTTATTCAACAACTACAGCTACTGTAGTGTATATAATATGATTATCGGAGTATATCGAACAATCGAATATAATATATCTACTAAATCCTAAAAATCTAACATAATTATAATTTTAAATAATATAAAACTATTCACTCAGGTGGTGGAGGAGGTGGGTACGGATTACTTGGGGGATAAGGGGGTGGATAGGACCAAGGACCTGCTACAAATCCGCCAACTGGATACCCAGCAGGTTGATTAGATGTACTAAATGCTAGTTGAGGGGGAGGAGGAGGGTGTGATTGGTTGTATTGTGGTACCCCTAGAACTGCAATTGAAGTGTAGGGCGGTGGCGGTGGTGGATAAGCAGAGGGGTTCAACGATGTAGCACAACCGACAGGAGCAACAACTGGCACTATTGGAGTGAGACTTTGAATGGGGGTAGATGTTTTCGAACCAGCTACAAATAATCAAAACACATGATCATGAAACGTGCGTTTATGGGCGCTTTCCTACTTGGGAAATTCCTCCAAGTTAATACCTTTTGGAGTAGACGAGTTAGCCAATGGAGAAACCTGAGCAGAAACTGAGTTGGGAAGTGGTAATTTAATTGGTTGCGGCAAAAGAAAAAATGATTGTGTTAAACAAAATAAGCGATCACGTTTACTTCTTTGAGACAGATTTTAGTAAGTTAACTTCATGACTAACCTATCACTAACAAATGTCCAAGCCATCTCTACCATTTTGTCAAGTCTATCCTTATCTCCTTTCAAACACTTGGCGTATTTAAAGAGAAATGTATAAGGGTGCACAACATGAAAATCAAACTTTATTGTTTGAAGAAGAATACGTTCCAACGTCATCACCTCCTCCTTTACAAGAGCAATACATCATCGTTAAAATCATAAAAATTCCCATTTTTAACTAATGTTAATTTATGTCCCATTTTAAACTTTGAAATCATTTCAATTACCGTCCAATTACGTTCGGGGCCTAGCTGCAGAAGCTTATCGTCGGGAAGTAAATCTCTGGCAAATTTCACGATATCCTTGCATTTTTTGGGCGTTTCTTCAACTTTTCCTGCCAGGAACAAACAGGCCCATGCCGTGGGCTAGTAAAATAAACAAATAACATTCAACATTTGAACCCAACATTTACAGTTAGAAAAACACCTTCAACTTGTAATCTTTACTACAATTCAATTTGACATTCATCATTGAACATTAATTATTAAATACTCAGCTTCGGATTACTTACATATCTTGGGAAAGCTTGGAAAGTGTGAAACATATAGAATCTATGAAAGAATACCACCCCAGTGGCCTTCGTAGTCGGACTCAGGTTCATTGACAGACCCTAAATCGATTATAAATCGGGCACCTTCTCGCCTATACCTCTGTTCATTTTCCAGTGACAGTCCTTGTTGTACTGACGGTGTAGTTTTTAGCTCCTCCTTCTCGAAGTACCATTTGACCATATTGATCATTTTTTTTCGATGTCAAAACACGCCCAATTGATAATACCAGTCACCCGTCACAAAAGTCAAAGAAAATATTCTTGTTTGTCTCCAAATGCCAAATTTAATTACGGCCTTCAATAATGACAAACTAAAATTTAAAGTAGCTGATTGATTAATAGAAGCTAATAAGTTAAGTCCAAAGGTATGAAAGAGTAATTAAAGTTTACAACTGATTAATGTATCAAATTAACTACATTAAGGTCTCACTAGTCACACGTCAGTAGTACGTTACGTCCCACTCGTCCCAGTCAACAGGTCAGAGCACAGCAGTGCTCTATTTTTTTCTAGTAGATATATCGTTTACGATTCCCGGCCTTACATGCATTGATTGATGGTCTCTCACAATCGACTGCCCGAACAAAACAAGGAGTCACTTGATACGTTGTGACATGCAGATGCAGATATGCAGATGCAGGTTGCAGTCTTCATAGATGGTTTAAATCACTGACCCTAAACTCCAATATCCATATCAAGGAACCGAGATTAATATAATTATAATTGTAATAATTGTTATAAGTGTAATAACCTAACTTGCGTTCTGGGTTGGACTATAGCAAAGTGTGATGAATGATGATGTCGCCGTTACTCCCCATATGTAGTTTTTCATGAAACTTCCAGAAATCACATTTTCAGACCGATTCTATGCATATTGCACCATTTTACTCCCACGGGGTCACCTACCTCCCCCCCAAAAATGTCCCAATAGTCCCCTAAATGATCCCAATCAAATTCTTCACAAGTCATTTCGGTCGGACCATATGGTTTGAAAAATCTGCAGTGAACGAAAACCCTTATCTACAGTCAAATCAAAAGTTATATGTACCCCACCTTTGCCAGCGTAAGAATAAAGTTAGGAAGTAAATTGTGGTAAACAATTTTACCATTATTTATTATACAGTGATAAAATTACAAACCTCTGATGAAATGAGCAGCTTAAGGATAGGTCTGACCTTGAATTATTAATGTAAAATTTACTTAACTAACTCGGTGTTGAACAAGACATTATAGGATATGAAAGAAAATGTTGACTTGTAATTATTCTCTATAAAAATATAAATAATTGTACACAGTTATTTTATAAGCATGAGGTATTTATTCCCTCGCAGTTTCTTGAGTTCCTTCATCTAAAGCTACGTTTCTATTTTCCAAGAAGACTTTGTGCT
>JAHZNA010001628.1:0-11992 GCA_027743935.1 Sinodicranocentrus sp. ZH6
AAAATAAAGTAAGCATTTTGAATTGTGGTAATAACACTTGGCTTATAATACTCCCTACTCATCTAGTATATAAGGCTTAGTTACTCATTACTCTGAATGTCATTCCTGGGCCAATTCTTGTCCGGTAATTAACTAAATAAATACTCTCCCTCTCTGAGGATGTGGCTCTGAGCGTGGGTTATTTTATTCTTATAAGCATTAATGGGTAGTGAAACCCATAGCTAACAATACTTTATCAATTCTAAATTACATGATAAGGGTAACCGGCAATACAAGGTTGGTTCACATAAAAGTGTTAACTAAGGTCTTTCGCTCATTAGGCCGAATCATTCTTAGGGTGAAAAAGTATGAGTTGGTTGCTAGAAAAATCTCAAGGGTATTAAATTGGTTATTTCCTAAAGAGGTATATGAATTAAGAATATTGTGTCTGATGTACAAAATGTGCGTTGGTGATGAAGTTCCGTTTTTTTTTCGTATAGTGGCCATGAATACAGCACTAGAGACAAAAATAAGTGCAGGGATTCTTATAAGCCACGAATTGAAGTTGGCAAACGCTCTTTCCAATTTTCAGTTGTTAGACTATGGAATAAACTTTCTCGAATTATTTGCGAAGCTGCAACAATAAAGAACTTAAAAAAGCAGCTACATGACCACATTTTAAATCGATCCTCTGGGTAGAGGAGTGTTTTTTGCTTTTAAGCTAAGATTACAATTATAAATTTTATGTCATTTTTTTGACCAAATAAGTTTTAATGCTAGTAATAGTTGACTTAAAACTGTTTAAGTAAGCAGATGTCTTTTGTTTTAACTTTTACTAAGGATCATAACAAGCTTTTGTTAAGGGACTCCTGAATGAATAAGTATATATGTACTAAATGAATTGAAAGTGTTCGTAAATAAATAAATAAATGTTGGTAGTGACAACATTAACCAACATCAGTGACTTACTAAGCGATAACCACTGCACTGACGAGCCCCATCAGGTCGAAACAAGTGTCTGTAGTTATATCGCTTATCTATCACGAGTGTGCCCGGGAAAGAATTTTTCCTTAACTTTCACCTTTCTCAAACATATATCACAAAACATTGCACAACCGGTATTTGCACTTCCTGCTGAAACTTAACATAAATATACACAAATTATTCATTGGCAATGTATTTACAATTTATGCAAAAATTCAACCCTTGAACTTCTTAGAATTATACAAACTTCGACCTAACATTCGCCGGAACACCTTTCAATGTTGGGTTTAATAATTTTATACAATATTATGAACTTGTACATGTTCTATCTGGTCCTTTGCCTTTTCATGTTAGAGTTTTATTAAAAATCGCGTATTTGATTAAAAAAAGAGTTTTAAATAGTTGTGTGCATTATACATTCCTACCAATGAAAAAAACAATTACATGCAGCATATATAAGAGAGGCAGCTTATATAAGAGAGGCAACATATATAAGAGAAAGTAGAGGCAAAAAGTTTCTAATGTAAAAGTTCTTCAACACCCACCTATTTTTACAAAACCCTTGGCAAAATCATCATTGTCTTGATAAATTCTCTTTTTCGCCTTGTCTTTACTATATTATATTTCTATAATTGACCCTTTCGGGTCTGCTAATTTAACAAACACCCAATAGATGCATTAAGGTCAACAAAAAGCTATCTTAATGGCGTCCACAAGAATCATGCATAAGATTTGGAGTAATGTTTAAACAAAATTTGATCGCAGAAGCTCACTTGTGCTCTGACTTTTCAATTACGTGGTGTAAATAATAGAAAATAATCCCATAAACAGGGCTTCATTCTTTTAGCTTTTTTTACATGTAGCTTGATTTAAAAAATGATATCTTACAATAAATATCAAGCTATATATTTTTATATGTCTGTGAGTAAATTGGATTGTAGATTTTCCATTTTTTCAAGTTAAAATTACCCTTAATATATTTAACACTGAACTGTTGTCTATATATTGTGTCGTGATTACATTTAATTAAGTGCTATCAAATCACTGATCAACGGAAACAATCACTTATAACATGGCAGACGCTAGAGTAGAGGATTGTGAAGAATTAAATCCATTCATGAATCCCGTGGTATGAAACTAAAACTACCTATTTTCACAATTAAATATTTAATTTCAAAAACTGGAAAATTATTGTCGCCCAGGTGCTCTCAGCCTATTTCAACACTGCTCCATGAAAGATATCACTTCCTTCCGTCTCGTCTGCAAACAATGGCCTTTCATTTTAACAGAAGACAATTCTTCCAAAATCAGACAATTACCAATTTAACCCCTCCCATTTTACTTATTACACTAAGGATGAACTAGTTTGTATTTGATCGATAAATTTCAATCCAATCCTTTCAGGCAAATTAGAAGACAATATTTTTTAAATAGATTGGTCCATTAAGTAAATCGAAGAACACAAAAACTACTTACACCAGTATTAGCTCATGCACACATGCAGCTTTTTCTCAAAGGGGTCATCCATTTAGAACGTTTGAAAAAAACGGCTTTTTTGACACCCCCCTCCCAACCATGTCACACCTATGTCACAAAATTGTTTCACCCCCAGCCCCCCATGTCACAGTTTGTATTTCTACAATGAAAAAATTTCAGACCAGCAAACATGCAAAGGTACTTAAGTATAAGTGCAACGAACTAAACCCGATTATCATCCAAGTTTTTACGAAATAACCATCCGTGCATAAACTTGTCAGCGCCGACTTTTAAAATTTAAATTAACATACTGCATAGTGATATCGGCTTCTTTATTGAAAAATTAGATTACAAAAGTAAAGTACAAACTTTTGCAGGATAAACTCAAAGACATCATTAAACTTTATATTTTATGAGTCATTTTCTCAAGGAATGTCCATGTGAGAGTTAAAATCAATAATAGGATTAGACTGGACAGAATTTGGAACATTGTCATTAATTTCTATATTTTCTAACTCGTGGTCATCAAACCAGTCAGCATGTTTATCATTGAGCCTTGAAGTCCATATGATCATTTTCTCCTGTTGACGAAGAGCAGCCAGACGTACTGGTCTCCTGTTTGTCATTTGAGCGAGTAGTGGGCGACCAAACGAATCATTATTCAGCGCTGAATTAGTTGGGTGACATATTCGTTTATGAAGTTTTACACTTTTCACCGATGCAAAATATAACCCACAATTTCCACAGATTCTTGAGGAAATTAACTCTTGCATGGAAGGACAGGATATATCATATGGCACTTCTCCACTCTTTTTTTTAAAAAATTGTTCGTCCTTGATCATTAGGCGTAATAAAAGAGTTTTAAAGTCTGAACCATCAATTTCGGTGCGCACTCATTGTCTTTTGATCAACACAAAGTGGAGCCGGTACAAATCTTGGGCAAAGGCCATGATAAGTTCCTCTAGGCTCTAAACAGCACTGTCTGTTATCACATTTTACGATCTATAAATTAAAAATCATAGTTACAAATAATTGCAACATTTTTATAAATAAAGAGTCAGCGCTTACTATAATTACCGTACCTGTAGGAAGTAATGACTTTATAATGGAGACGCTTCCATTCATGACTAAGTTCTTCACTCGTAAGAACGCTTCGTTCGCTTACTTCAGGTGGTACGTAGGAAGCCTTTGTTTTGAAACCATCGATCACCAAAGAACTCCAAATTTCACTCAACGTTTCGCCAGCATGCTCAAATTTCTTCGTTCGAGGTCTTCATCAATAGTTCGATTCTGTCCATCAAGATGAGATCCAAATGATTGTGCTCGAGTATAAGACCCCTGTATATGTTGCTTCGTTGATAACTTTCTCATATCTGAAAAAAATCGGCGCCGATTAAAACGTTTTTCCTGATTTTACTTGAAACTATTTTTAATGTAAGCTTAAACACACCTAAGATTCTCATCGGGACCACCATCAACTATTATAATAACCACAGGTTTGACTTTGCCCCCAGTGTGTCGTGTAAAATCAAAATAATCTTCATCGGATAACAATGAGTCGAAATCACGTCCATGCGATGATGCAGTACTGCTAAAATGTTTTCCACTTCGAATCGAGATAAACGTTGGCCCACTGTATGACACTGCGCGAAAGTCACCCAACATTTGCGGTTTTATTTCCATTAGACCATAAACCGGCGGAATCAATTTGTGTTTCTCCGCTACTACCCAGTCGTGGTCCGGTAAAATCACTCGATAATTGACATGCATAAGCATGGGAGCTTGTTTATTAGCAGCAGTGATGCCAATTGGAACCCTTGCCTTAAAAATAATCAGCGCTGATTTAAGAATCCATGGATGACAGAACAAACAGCTCATGACAGTTTATTACCTTATCATCCTGGCTGACAAATAGAGTTTGATCAGGTCCCTACAGAATTTCATGTCAGAATGATTCTTATGCTGATCATTAAATGCTCGTTTAAGCGAACAGGAACTGTGGTGATGTGTCGTTTACCCTCAGAAGTATTATTTCGTCGAGGAATAAGCCGTAAATAAACAGCTGAGCGAGAAATCTGCAATTGAATTATTAAATTTTGAATGATCGGAAGCAATAATATTTTGAATGTAAAAACTGCACCTGAAATCCTTTATCATGGAGCTCAGAGGTTAGGGCGTCTAATGTTTTAATTGCCCGGAGGGTTTCTGAACGGCGCCGCTCATCCGCACCAGCACCATAGGTGACTATGTCAACGATCGTTTTTAATAACTCCGGTTGATCAATTTCACATTTTGGGACGACCAATGTCTGTCTTCCTCTTTAATTTCTTAGCTAGTTCTGGATTATCTTCAAAAACTTTCTTGTCATGATGCCGTTTCTTAAGTTGTCTATCGCGACTACCGATCAGATTCGTAGTTTTCAATAACTTCCTTTTGTCAGTAAGTTCCTCTACCTGCGCAGGTGTTGCTAAGTCAGTATTTCTTTTATTGACCAGATGAGTTATGTCTTGTGTCAAATCCAGGATTTCTTTCTTAATTTTATCTTCAGCGGGTCGCACAAATTTTCTTTGAATTGTTTCATTTGGAGTATTTTCATAGGCGCCGATGTCGTTTTCCTGAATTGCGGAGTCATTACTGGCGTTCACCACCGCTTCAACGATTTGCACGTCGTTAGACTTGGCATTCTTTAAAGTTGCCACAGCCTATCCGAAAAGTAAATGCAGTTAAAAATTTTAATATACATTGAATCAAATATGATTTTATAAACACAGACCCAGAAATTTTCCAAGGTACATCGGTTTTGGTCAGCTTTTTGTTTCCACTTCAATATTTCAGCATGGACGTTTGATGGGAAATCCGAGTCTTTTTTCAAATTTTTCCAAATCGCTGCGACTTCGGAATCAATAGTACCATGAAATTTACCAGTGTTCGCTTTTTGGTAGCTACTTCTCAGATTCACATATAACGCTTCGTTTTGGTTTTGACAACTCATTTTGGAATCAGTAATCAAGACAGTACAACTGGAATAATTATTTCTTAAGAGACATAATATTTGTGTTGGTCTTCATCGAGCAGAAGCACAGCAGCGCTGCTGATCTCGACCACAATGCTCAATTTTACCATAATTTGCACTAAACCGCCTGGTTGTAAGGGTAAGATAATATTTTAGCTTACTCATTGGTTTTTTATTGATCTATACTGAAATGCATCGTCGATTTTTAGGTTCACGGTGATTACAACAGAGATTCAGACAAATGAAATGCAAACTGTTTTAAGTAACGTCACAAATCTTTTGACCCCCCCCCACCCCCTATGTCACAACTTGTTACGGAGGATAGAACACCCCCTCCCCCTACCTTAAAAGCTTTTAAATGGATGACCCAAAATCGATAAATCGTCTCAGTAATTTCTATTCTGTTCAGCGCAAGCAGCAGACAAAAAATGAAAAGCTAATGAGATTCTTTCCTAATAGCCTTTCTCCACGAACGTTTACCTAAATTACTCCACATGAACATAGTCAGGAAATATTTCATTTTCGTAATTATAGCATTACCAAGAAGCGGATTAGTAGCCCAATAAGAAACTAGACTCTTCTTATAAGCTTGAATTTCCATTTTGTCCAGATTAGAATGCCAGGAAATAGAAATAACCGAAACTGTTGTTGTGGTGACTTTCTCCAAGTTATTTATTTACGTTTAATTTATTAATTTTATCAGTGCCTTATCCCGTGCCTTAGAAAGCAGAATAAACATTGTAAGACTTGCGAATTTAAAAATACGAAAGATTTCCGAGAAAACAACAATACAAATTGAAAAAATTTACGTAAAACTTTACATTGTGGGTTATTTTAAGTTCAAACTGGAACTCAAATTGATAAAACGCGTTCTCATAATAACCGGGCTAGAGTGTTTCATTTCCCTTTTAACTTTAATAATTTTGATTTCACCCTTGCATGGGGTGGGTTGAGTTTAGAAGTTATGAAAATGTACAATTTGTACGCTACACGAAAGAACATATATTCAGTGAAAAGTGCAATGCCAATTATAGAAATATACTTGAACTTACCAGTTCTCCTATTTTCAGTTTTTTTTTGCTTTAATCCAAGCTACAGCTTACTTTGAATTTTGATTTTTGCAGTGAGATATCCAAAATGGGTATCGAAGAAAGTTAAATTTTGCGGAGAATGGGCTTTCGTTTCTTTTGCTGGGCAAATCATGTGTCTTTTATAACCTCGATGGTTAATGCAATTTTTAATTGTTGCTGAGATTCGGATTATTTATATTATCCTTTTGAGTATGTTCATGAAAGAGTTTAAGGAAGCGGGAGAGCTATATATCCATAGAGTTGGACACGGATGATCTTACAAGAATATGCTAAAGAAGGATCTGAAATCTCCATGAAGCGGATCATTATTTTTGGCAATATTCAAATAAGTGAGGATTATTTTAAATTTAAATATGCTTAGTACGGTTTTCAATTTAATATTTTGAGTATTTTTTGTTTGTTTGTGGTAGCCATTGCAAAGTTGCTGTTTGTAGGTGAAGAAAGCAAAAAGAAAGTGTAAGAGCATATTTTTGAGTAACAAATAAATTCCCAATTTAAAAATTCACTATCATTCAATCTTTTAACATGTTCATTTTTAGATTCAAAAAGAAAGTAGATCATATTGGTTGTCCTCATGTGAGATTGCATAAAAATATTTGTTTTATATACATAGAAAAAAATGGTAACATCGAGAAATCTGGATACAAATTGCAATTTAAGGAATGCAAAATTCCCCAAGGAAATTAAGCACCAATTGGACTAATTTGTGTAACAATATCAATTACAGTTTGTCATGCATGCATGCATTTGTACTTGTCATTAGTGCAGTTGTCTTAAAAGCTTTTTAAAATGCTACGGATTTTCACCTTTAAAGGAAAGCGGGAAATCATTGAGAAAGTTAAAGTATTGAGAAATTTACCACATTTGTTTTCTCAATGCAATCCATGTATCTTTGTATCATGTCATTCCAAATTTTCAGAAAGTTAAGGAGCTTTGCAGAGTTTAAAATAACAGATCTGCATAGGTTGACCAGCTTCATGCAACTTGCAACAACCGAACAACCGACAGTAACATAATCCTGCTTTCTCATGAGAAATAAAATATGGTGCAAGCCATCTCTGTATGAATGCTTCTGGTGAAAGCAACCTCATGACTTCTAGTGACTCATCAGCGTGGAAGCGATTGATTTGCAACTTTAACTTTTAATGATTGCAAATTTATCGATAAAAATATTTACTAACGAGGAAAAATACAATTTAAAATATTTTTTATCATCTTTATTGGAGTTTATGGTTTCGAATTTCATTCCGAATGTATGGTAAAAATAAGAAAAAAACCTTGGCATTTCATACTGTCATAGTCATAACCATTGGAATATTTTCTTCTTCTTTTTGGGATGATGCAGCGTTAAGCTATGTCTGTTTTGCAGATTAATCCACTAAAAGTAATTTCAATCCTTTCAGGGAAAGTGGAAAAGAATGCTTTTACCAATAGGTTAGCCTCTTAAGTACAAAGTACATGGATTAGCACAAGAGCTACTAACAATACCATGCAAACACGCAGCTTTCTTTAAAATCGATAAATCCTTTACAAGTCATTTCCAGTTTGACCAGTGCAAGCAGCAGAGAAATAAAGGAGAAGCAGTAGAAAGTATTCCTTCCTAATACCATTTTTCCACGAACTTTCACTTAACTCACTTCACACGAAAATAATGGGGTAAAATCTCATTGTCATATGATTCACAACATTCATTGTCCTCCTGGTCGAATTCTGGAAACAGGTGTATTAGCTCGTCTAGGCTGGTCCGACACACTGATATTTTCGATTTTGACTTCGTTATCTTGCCTATTCATCACATTCTGTGATACCCTTAATGGAATCCTAATCCGTCTGCCAATCATGAAGCATTCAAAGTACGCTGGTGATACTTGCATCTCTGCGTTGTTCCGTTTAAAATTAAGCACCGCTTTCGAACACTACTGTTCTAAGAAGACATATACCACTGCTTACTTACAGACAGGTCGGATGTAGGGGAGATCTTTGAAACTGGATATTTAAACACAGTTGACAGTGACAGTCATGTCAGTAGACAGCACCTGGAATTAAAATAGAGAAAAAACTCATTTTTAATCAATGGCCTGACACAGTCATGCCTTTTATTTTGCGTTAACTTCAACAGTTATTTTAATTTTAATTACTCACCACATATCATTTAACAACGGATTCTCTTTTTGCACTATTTATCTATCATATATTGACTTCAATCACTGGCAACTCTAGTTGCTCCATTTAACATGACTCTGGGTTGTAGGTAGAACATCAAAGATGAACTGACGTTTTTTCTCATTCGACAGTTAGCCTTCACCCTCAATTTATTTTCGCTAAATGGCAGTTAGTAGTTACTTGATAATAAATTAATTTGTCTCATTTTTGTTGACTGGCATGGCAGTACTTGCTTGGATTAATGGTTACTTAAAACTCGTACAACGTGCAAAATGTGAATGTGCAACTAATTCAAGATCAATAAAATACGACAACCAATAATTAATATAGTTAGCTTAATAGCTAATTTTAGGAGCTTAACAGTTGAAGGAGTCGGAGAATAAATTTATTTTACAAATTCAATGAATAACAAAAGTACTAGGATCAGATGAACCGCTACTTGAAAATCAAAGTGAGGGGTAAGTTGCAACAAATAACAGTGTTTTGTTTCATGTCTTTCACTCCCTTTATAACAACGCGTTTTTTTATCATGTCTAGAATGCGGCATGCAAAAATCCTTTACGTTCAAGAAGGTTAAATCTCATACTATGAGTTTTTTTTAGCTTGCGTACTTTTTACGATTTATAGATTGCTTCTGAACCTCGTCCATTTCTCTCTTTTCCCATTACGACAGTCCTAATAGCTCAGCACGAATTCAAATGTTTCAATTGTTTCTATCCAATTTCACATCTTGTCATCAGTGCTTCAGTCAGTTTAGACCATGAGGTCAAAGGTCACAGTTTTCAGACAATCATTTTTCTACGACAACATATAGCATGTCGTGACGTATCGATATGAATCTAATGCACAGCACTACTCAAGACTGTCAACAGTTCTTAACTGGGCTCAAATTTCACATCATTTTAAGTGTAGAACTATTTTTTAAAAATGGAGATACATAAACTATCGCAAGCTACTCGTAATTTTGTACACAATATTCATTTATACATTCATCATTAAACAATGACACAGATCGGGAACCAGATCAGAAAACCGGGAACCAGATCAGAGAACCGGGAACCAACTTAATTTGTTTGGACTTGGGACCGCGAGGATCTTGATGTACTTAGTAAATCAAAAACAAGATTCGTTATGGGATAGGCAAGTTTTAATTCATTAATTTACTCAATAACGGAAGCCGATGTAGAAAGCATGTAGGGAGGGAACCGGTTCCCATGGGTACCGGGGAACTAGGAACCAGCTCCAGAAATGGGCACCGGGAACCACTCTTAATATTGGTGACCTGGGAACCAGTCAAGATTGACAAAAACCCATTTGTGGAGTGGAACCAAAAAATGATAAGAATGAAAACTACCTAATTTGTTGGTTGATCATTGGTTAAAACTGGGGTTTATTACGTAGATGAATCCTTTCATCTAGTATTGATTTTGACATCATTGTCTGTCTGTCCGTCAACACGATTCTTACAATATGCCTGTGCCGATTGTTACCAAATTTGGTACATAGGTATATTGGGTCAAGACCTATTCTGAGATATATTTTGGGCCACATCGGCTGTCCCCCAGGAGGTAGGGGGAGGGGTAATTTTCTTTTTCTTTCGATATCATAAGTTCAAATTTTGCATAATAATTTCTTAGGTCAAGAGTAATCGATATATGAATTTTCAGGTTCATTAATCAAACATTCAGGGGGATCAGTTGGAAGAAAGTTAGAAAATAGGTCGCTTCCTCCTGGTCACATATGTCGACGGATTTCTTCTAAATTTAGCATGCTGAAATATGGGATCAAGAGCTATCAAAGGATGTATTTTAAGCCAAATAAATCTACCCACAGGGGTAGGGTGCAGTATTTCATCCCATGTGTGTATCCTAATAAATTTTAGCCGAGTATAGTTGCGTTACGGTATTTGGTTTATCTTAGGAAATGTACATCAACTGTAGTTTTCATCTACGTATTTATAATGGCCTTATGGAAATTTTGCTCAACTTGCCATTCATGCCTAGGTCACACATCACTTTGAATTTGTGAAAGCAATGCAACGCATTAGCGTAAAAAAGTTTTCAATTGAAAAATATATACAACCTATTTATGCATAAATACAGCCAACAATTGTTTTGTAAAACATGATGCACAACCGAACAAATTGTACATCTAAAATATGAATAAGTATGAATAAGTAGGTATTTTAATTAGTAGATGAAGCATTCATTTGATTTAGATGATAATTTATTTAATAGTCACTAAAATCTGTCTAGACTGCAATTTTTTATGCAATACTAACAGATATTCAAAATTAAGTACACATTACACAAGCAACTCACAAATGCAATGATTAATGCATGTTGTATGGACACTGACAAAAGAACATGGGACATGTTGGGGGGACAGGTTTTTAAGTCAAAAGCTGAAATATTTTGGTTGAAACGGAGTACACTTCTGAATAAAGCTCTGTTGAAATTTAAATGTTACCAATAAATGCCCCTCTGCTTGCTTGTAAATAAAATCTTAATAAATTTTCAGCCCTTCCCTTCTCCTCGCCGCCAGGGGGAAGGGGGTCGGTCGATTCGGCATGAAATATATCCTAGGATAGGTCGTTATCAAATGTACCTTCACACAAAATTTGGTAGAAATCTGTCGAAGTATTTGGCCGGAAGGAAGGCATTCATTTGAAACTTTCTCCCCCTGGACCCCTCAGGGATTTGACTATTTAAGCTGAAAATTTATGTGATGTTTACCTTTGCCCTAAGGAATCATTATGCTTAATTTGAACATGATGTCTTGAAGAAAAAAACATTAACCCTCCCCCTGAACCTTCCTCCTTCGGAGGGAAGACAGCCGATTTGGCCCAAAATTTAGCCAAGAAAAGGTACCTTGACCCATTATACCTATGGACAAAATCATCAAGATTTGACTGAAGCACAGACAGACAGACTGACAGACAAACATGACCAAATCAATACTAGATGGACTGATTTATCCTCTACGTTATAAATTTTATGTAGCATGCATTTTAATGGCGCATTGTTCTCTTTATTACATAATTATGCACATTAAGTATCAAATAAATTAAATTTTCAACCACAGCAAAATTTATTACACAGCTCTTTCATTTGATTTTTGTCTTTGTTCTTCTAAGATGCATTCCTTGTATTTTATGAAGGTGATAGAAAAATAAATAATAAAATTTGGACTGCACACTTTCTTCGATGAAACCCTCAGCGACCGGTTTCGAGCATGATTTTATTCATCATCAGGCTGGATATGTGATACTAAAAAATCACAAATC
>JAHZNA010001629.1:0-10195 GCA_027743935.1 Sinodicranocentrus sp. ZH6
CTCCCACAGGCAAACGAAAGTTGAGGCGTTCTTTTCAACCAACAAGCAATGTGCTTGATTGATTATACAGTTGGGAAATTTGTTGTTTGATAGTTTTTGCTATTGCGGCGAATTCGATGGACATCATTAACATTTTTAAAATTTTCGAATTTACAACTTCGGTTTTCCGCATGTCGATGTCTACAAAATCTACAACGCTATCCAATCAGTTTCACTCATCACGTCATCCATCGGAATAAAATGTGTGCGCTTCACTGCACTCATTTACGAAGTGCTATGTCTATGTGTCTACGTCTACTTCAGTAACGCATGGGGTGCGTGTAAATATAAGTAAGTGCGTACATGAAAATGGCTGGGATTCTAGGATGGTAGCGATATGTGGTGGTGGAAGGTCGAAACAGATATCACTTGCACATTTCATTCACGAGTCTAGTTTTTACAGACACGGCCACGATATCCCGTCAGAGTAGTAGTGTGCGACGGCTGTAAAAAGAAAGGGGTAGTATATAACCAGAACATTCACGATTCACATTGCACTGTGCACACAGGATGTTATATAATGAGGTGTATTCACCCAGTTTCATCCATTCTTGCTGCTTACTAGAAGTCAAGTAGATTTTGCTTATTCTATTACTGATAGTCATCACTGATTAGATCATTAGAACTTTTGATGTACTCGAGTAATAATTCAATTGTCACAAATGAAAGCTGAAAACTAGACAAAATCTTTCGTCCCACCAAGAAAGAATCTATCAAATATGATCTGTATGTGTATGTATTGCAGTTAATCGAGCTTAATAATTAACTCATTGAGTTTTAGATTGATTATGTATAGATAATCATAAAAAGTGACCAAATTAAGCTGTAATTAAGTACACTAAGTACTAATAGGCAGATTTTGTATATAATGTACACAACATATCATGATTATGATTATCAACATATCTTGAAAAGAACATTGTTTTGGTGCATCAGCTGAGAACAGAGAAGTGTTCAAGGAAAGAGATATTTTTTGTCCATGGATTACTGTCAGTGTAATTGACTAGACGTGAGATAACCTAAAACGAGAAACCTTGATAGTTAGTGCAGTGTATAGTAGTTATAGTTTATTGTTTTACATTCAGACTTCATATGCGTTGGCGTGATTTACGGGTGACGGGAAGCAATAACAGAAAGAGTTTTATCTTAATTATTTAATATAGAGTCAAGAGTAGTAGTCAGTCAGTAGTACAGTAGTAGAAGCAGGGTATTACATAAATAATTTGTTAAAATGGAACCAGTTCCGGCTATGACAGTAAAGGATTTACGACCGGGCTTGAAAAATTTAACAATGGTTTTGATAGCTCTTGAAATTGGGAAACCCAGCACAACGAAAGATGGTCATGAAGTGCGATCCATTCGAGTTGCAGATAGAACTGGGTCAGTTAACCTCTCCATTTGGGATGAACCAGGAACGCTTCTTCAACCTGGTGATATCGTTCGAGTTCATAAGGTGCTTGTGAATTCCTCATCTGTATTGTAAAAAATACACATATATTTTATGAATTCATTTTTATGTCGTTTATTACAAATACAAAATAGCAGTTTGTCGATTTACATTGTTGTGGAAGTTTTTCGTCACAAATGACACCACATGTTGGGTCTGATGCCGATGAACAAAAATGAATGATTCTCAACAATGAATGCTAAATCTTTAAAGTATGCGATGTATGTAACAAATATTGAAATATGACATTGGCGATGACACGGTTTCGGCGTTTTCCTTGTTTGCAGGCATACGCTTCACTTTTCAAAAACAGTCTGACGCTTTACATTGGTAAAGGTGGGGAAATCTATAAAGTAGGCGATTTTTGTTTGCATTTCTCCGAAACTCCGAACATGAGCGAAGAAAGTTTTGCAAACCCAGCTGCAATGGGAGCAGCCCCTACTGATGGTTCAGGTTCTGGAGGTCAGCAAGGTGGAAGAGGTGGCCCATCATCATCTGCGGAAGGTAAAGGGTCGGGTTCTGGTGGTCCTATGATTGGTGGGCCTGGCGGAAATCGGGGGGAAAGACCGGGATACGGAAATAACAGTTCTGGCGTAGGAAGAATGGCAACGAAACATGGTGTGAACAATCATCACAGTCACAACAATCACACACACAATAACAATTTTCAATCGAATCACTCAGAACAACCGTTCCCCCAAAATGGAATGAAAGTTCATCGAAAATAAAACGCGAATCGAAAATGTGTTCAGTTGAAAGGGTGCGCAGGCTTTAAATTGTCTGTCTAACCATAACGTACCAGTAAAATGGTTGACGCAAACAAGATTTGATAATGCTAAGACTGAAGACTATTTGAGTACCCACGTGTGAAATCGCAGCTGGTCTTCTCGTTATATCATTATTTATAACCGAAGATGCTTTTAAATACGTTACGTGGAATCTAATGTAAAAACTGTAACATTTCCAATGAACTTCGAAATTTTTGTATACCTCAGCTGTACGCTTGATTTATTAAAGTATTAAGGTAAAGTCAGTCCTACAAGTGTGTTAATAAACTAATTTATTTGCAAGTATTGTTGAGGTAACATAAAGTCTCAGGTCGAGATAATATATGGATAAAAGTTTACATATGTCTGTTCAAAATCTCATTCGTCGAATAAGTCCTGCTAGTGCTGATGAAGATGAGCGTTGCACATCGAAAACTTGACAAAATGAAAATTTTGATCGAATATACCCTGGTCTTCAATTCAAAACATTTTCATCATAGTTAAAGGCAATGAGTTGTTATCTTTGGTTAAAGGTCTGGAACTGGAGACTCCAAAAAATGAACGGGACAGCATTCAGCATAGTAGAAACTCAAGTTAAAATGGCATATTTCCCAGACTAACGAACGACCTTCATCTTGTCACGACCTAAGACTGTTTATGTTACCTCAACAATAACATATTTCGCGACAAATTTACAGTATAATTTACAGTATAAGTGTGTAACGTTTAAACCGTTTAAACAAATACAAAAAATGCATCATTCGTCAATCGGCGCATTTAAGGAAGCCAACATTGTTTGAAGACATTTTGCCGAATCAATGTCAATTAAAGGATTTTGAACATATTCCGGCTTTCGTTCGTTTGGTGGTTTACTCATAAACTCTTGCAACAAGCTGACGACCAAGTTATCATCAAACGAATCTGGGCCATATTCAATTACAGCAGCACTCTTGGAGGAACTTGCTACTGGTTCTCTTAAATTCTCAGCTGGATCTGGAAGGGAAACTCCACTCACCAATGTTTTCCCATGACTTGCAGGTCGAATATTATAAGGTTCATCTTCATCCTCCGCATCGAAAGGGTACACACACTAGACAAATACATACATATATATTAACAAAAGATTTACTGTCAAAGATATTGTTTCGAAGTTTTATAAGCATACATTTGAACTTGAGCAAGCCAGGATTTCTTGACGGTTGGGAAGATAATACCACATTAGCTGCTTTTCACATTTAGGACATATCCGCCTTTCTTCTCCCTCGTAAAGATTACCTTTCACGCATGGCATTATAACTGGCCCTTTAATATCTGGCATCATGTTCTTCGCGTTTTTGCTTCTAACAGCCATTACTAACGCCAAAACCAAAACTAGTCCTCCAACTGCAATCTTCCAACATTCACTTCCAGTTCCAGCCACAACCGATGTCAGACAGAATCAGACCTTGACCTAAAATATATAAAAGTTGTGTTATGGATTTTCGTGTAGATATGCACTTCTTACCCCCTCTATCTCCTTTCGTTTTTATGGATATAAGGAAATAACGCAAAACGATAACGCAGTTTTGCCTGCATTTACAACATCTCTGCTGTTTTAGGCACTACTACGTCTGGACACATGAGAGAACTGTTTTCGCGCCGGAAAATCTTGAAAGTGTACTGAAGTATGGGTATCAACATAGTCGGCCTCGAGTCATTTCGAATTTTTTTCATTTCACCAATATTTAAAATTTGAAATTCATGCACAGAAATTTGACTAACATGTCAGTTTTCAAATGCATGTGGAAAACTTGTATATTTAATTTTTTAACCTATTTAAAATAATTATTAATGCTGTATCATAACTTCAGGTGAAGGATGACTACAGTAGTAGGAGTATTGCAATGATAATACATACACGAATATCACCTAAGAAGGTAGAAGAACTCGCGTAAGGATATACCTTAAAATGTTCTGAGAATAGGTATACGCTAAAGTACATTGGAGATTGGGTATTTTGGTTGGATATATATCTCTGTATTTCCTGAAGGTTCGCTGTTCGCTCTTCTCGTTTGACACCAAAACTGAGACCAAGAACCAATATAGAATTTATCCAGCTAAAATAATAATACCCTTTTCTGTGTTCTTTAAACACAGATACAGATAATACTGTGACTGTTGATCTTTGATTTTGACTGTATCCAGAATCCAGACTAGACGAGGGAGAAAAAGGTTATTGTTCAGTATTTGTACGTGTTAACGTTGATGTGAAGTGCAGTGACCACCTGAAACAACGTGAAGTATAAGAAATTCGATAGAGATTGAGATTGGAAGTGGAGTTAGGATTGAGGAATTTTCTTTTGTTATCTAAAATTATCCTTAGTTAGTTTGGTTAGCCGTTCATAAAAATTCAGCGACTGAAAGATTACGTCACGATTAAATTTTTTATCGGCTGTCTGGTGTTTCTGGACAGGTAGACTGACACGTCGGTCCAGATTCTGGTGACTGGTAGAGTATTAATTGAAGACGATTGTTTTCTAGCTAAATTAACAGCGCTTTCAGAACCTTTTCGAAATTAGCTATAACGGTTGAAGCGGATATTTAGTCATTAGTGGAGTACATGGGGTGGGAGTAGGAATCATGTAATTATCGTGGTGTTTTGTCTTTGTGTCACACGATTGCAGGTGTTGTGTGTTAGGTTATCCTAGGTATTTATTGTTCTAATTGTCTATGTAGTCAATTGTTGATTGTATCATGTGAAGTGAATGATACAAAAGGTATCACTTCAAAGATTTAAATGATTCGAAAATTTAATCCCTCTGCTTCCGAACTAAATATTCATAAATTCTACGCTCCTGTAAGATTCAAATAGCTGGGTTTTTTGCCGACTAAAAATTTGAACAATAAAGTGGTAACTACGAAATAAATTTAGTGATAGGCCGTAGCGAACCGCGTTCGACGTTAGAAATATAATTGCAGTAAGGATAGGGTAGGCTCAACTATTTATTAAACATTTAATATTCGAAATCATTTAATAATTTCGTTCATACAAAAATGGCGTCTTCGGTAAGTCTTTAAATGACATTTTAAGATCTTTCTAAATTATGCATTACGTGATGAGTTTTCTCGTGGTCTCAAACGGAATTTTTTGTTTTATAGATTTCAAATTCCGAAAATCTTCCACCACATGTTTTGAGAAGTGTGTCGAAAGAGGTTGTTTCCCTTTGTCAGGAACCTCCGGGAGGAATCCAAGTGCATATTAATCATGATGACATAACAGATATTCAAGCTACTTTAGTCGGACCAGGTAGATAGTGTTACTTTATGAAAAGTTTTATAATTAATTTAAAAAATAAAACATTGTGTTAAATAAAGCTATGTTTACATTAATTTAGAGTGAATATTTTATAGTTAGCAGCAGCGCTTAGTATATAACTATAAATTTTTGAAGGATTTCCCCTCATTTTCTATTTCTGATTTTAGGTAATCAAATGCTTGCTTATCGAGCCTAATCCAGAGTCGGCGTTGAATGAAGAAGCAGGAAAGCTCCTTCTTGATAACTACAATGAGTTTTTCCAGAGAGCTTCGCTCATGACGGAAATTCATGCCAAACCTCAGACTAGCTCACCTCCAACTACTGCAAAAAAAGCAAAAATACGGAAGGATAAAAAGAAAACCCTTAAGCGCCTGTAAAATGATTAAGAGTTTTATATTTATCATGGACAATTAACTTTATCCGTGCCGTGATTTGTGTGAAAGAGCTGCAAAATACTTTATGTTAGATGTTATGTAAGTGCTCGTGACACTCGCGTAAATTGAAGTCGGTTACTCAAATGCATTTGGAATTTTGGATACAGTATAACAAATCGTTAAGTATATCTAAATTAACTACATGTAATGAGTATATGTATCAAGATTTTCCAATTGAAAAATATTACTTTAAACCAAACTCACAGATTCTGTTGTCCATTCTATGATATGTAAAGCAATTTTCTCTTCCCAGTTACTATTCGTATGCTTAGAACACAGCGTTCTAACTATGTAGGTCGGATTGTTATGTAGGGGTTCCATTTGATTACTTACATATGTATGGAAAATCAAATCAACTTCAGTTCGGATTCCTAATCACATTGTACATTATTTGTCAGATCTTCTCCAAACTGTATATTATACCTCTATCTTTATGTTTTCACTTACTATACCATTTCCTTTTGCCAGAAATGTAGAAATTCATCTAATGCTACTTGTAACAGAGCAGATTATTATCAAGAAAATGGGCACAATCGTTGAGAAAGTCACTATCTCGATGTGACACTCCGAGACGTAAAAATAATTTACAAGCTTACAGCTATGCTGTTTGATCTAACCTTTGTATTCGGAATGTCCCAACTTCGAACATTGATTTAGTTTTGATACCGGCGACAACTTGAATTTGACCTTGTAAACTGTTATTGTTACTTAAACTATTTCAAATTAGTCGGCAATGACAATGTTAACATTGGTTGGGTAAGTTATTTAAGTTTGTGATGAAACTTCACTCCTGTATCGAAATTCTGTTTGA
Source organism: Sinodicranocentrus sp. ZH6 (assembly GCA_027743935.1). NCBI lineage: Eukaryota > Metazoa > Arthropoda > Collembola > Entomobryomorpha > Entomobryidae > Sinodicranocentrus > Sinodicranocentrus sp. ZH6. Next base: position 6,794 of record JAHZNA010001629.1, read on the forward strand.
GAGCGAAAGAGCTTTTGACTGATGTATGTTTGTCGTATTGTATAAATGTCCATTCACAGATTAATAAGCGGATGAGTTGCTGAATGTGATAGATAAGTTTAGTCAAATAGGTAAAATGTCAACTTGCTACAACACAGCTTTATTATTATTATTATTTATGATTACCTCTCCGAAAAAGGATGTTTTGTCAGATGATTCTCATTTGAAGTGTATTGATGTGGGTTAAAATGTGGCATGATTACATCGATGGAAATGGTTTTCAAGGAATTGTGTTCTTGCAATAAATAACCCTAAAGTGTGACTTTTGTAGCAGCCGTACCAATCTTTATTTATCGATAGCAATCCATCGATCTTTAGCAATCGATTTTTAAATAGTTTATATTGGTTTTAACGAAGTTTTACTGATGATTTTGACATGCCTAACGTATTTTTAATTTGATTGTCGGATGGAATTTTGTCAATGTAATCTTTATTCGGTAACTCCACATCATCATTGCTAAGCACCAAATGTGCTGGGGGTGCTGATACGATGCTCGTCTGTGGTACATTCACGATTTGGCTTTTGCTTCTGCGTAGTATCCCAATCGCTGCTGAGCATGTCCTCTGAGTTTTATGGGATGTTGACTGATTCATTTTCTGTAAATTCGTCACCGTTATGTTTCCATTTTCATCGACAGAAGTTTGAATATCTTGTGGATTTTCTGAAATCAAATTAGGTTCATAAAAGGACGGTGACCTTTTGTATTCTGATGGTAAAGACGGGTCAGCTCCTGTGGTGTCTGATTCATCCTCATCTCCTCCGACTTTTATTATACCCTTGAGGCTCCTACGTGGCAACTTCTGAATATCGACTGTGAAATAAAGATTTCCACGGGAGGCAAAAGTGTTCATCGATATTTCTGGAATTACTAAACAGCATCCTTCACTCATAATAGTTTTAAAAGGAGTTCGGATTGGGTACACGGGACCATGCCAGGATTGCACTATTTTCTGAAGTACAGTTTAAATTATTTTCTTACATTACTGAATTTCTTTGTAATCCAAACTTTAAATAATTCACTGCTATACCCTGTACCTTTTCAGGATGCTTCAATTTAACAGATAATTGGGGGCTGTATTCTAGATCATCGGCTTCTTTAGAAGGCTGATAATACCCCCAGATCCAAAAATTTCCTCGTATTTTATGCATCATCACGTAATATATATTGCCAAAAATTTGGATGTAATATGGGAACCATCTAAATTCTTAAAGTAGATAATAAAAATTCAATGAATCTTTACAAATATTTGTACTAAATGCTTAGTATCGGGAAGAAATGAAGTCGGGGCTACTTTTCACTCCTGTTTGGGGATTGTATTTGAACTGGAAACTAGTTGGAAGTTTATTAGTTCCAGAAATCCTATGAGCATTGTCTAAATGTGAGAGAAAGCCTTTATAAGGAATTTCATGAGTACAAGACGCCACGATACACCTAAGTGGTCTATAAGAAATATGAATTATTTGTAAATCCTCGTATTTAAAATAAATAACAGATCGTACGAACAGTACATAACTTGCCGAAACATGCATTTCTCCTCGTGGGGTTTCATGTTACAACCTTTCATTCGAATATGATCACATCCCTGAGATGTATATCTACATTGTTGAGCATAATTTACTACAAAATTTTCAGCAAAATAATTTCGTGCTCCATTCAACGCCTCTCTGCACGTTGGACAAGACGTAACGTTTCCTTTTTGCCGACAACTGTTGCAAATTATGTGGCCATTAAGGCAATTGTAGATTGGAGGTATACATACATTGAAACAAATAGGACATTTTAGCTCTTCAAATATCTTGGTTAGATTGCTCGCTGCCGTGGCTAAGGATGATCCCTTCCCTGACGAAGTCTGTCCCCTGTCCCTAATTATGATTTGAAATATTATGTCTCAAAAGTTAACGTAGCGCATATGAATTGTGGTTAATAATCCATTTTACCTGTTGGCAGTTCCAGGAAAGCAGCAACACATCAAATCTGTAACAGACATTACTTACCTTTCCAAAAACTCTAAACAGAAAAGGTCGTCCGAAAGGGGTTCTGTGCGACTTTAATTAAAAATCCATCCTGGCCAAACGATACTAAAATTTTGGTAATTATACAATCCAAATTACGTTCACATCTACTTATTATTAACCCATCATTAGCCGCGGAAATTTCGTGGGAACAGTAGTTGGATTACTCTAATTCTAATCCAGTTTCAAGGACAGGAGAGCTTCTGATTTTTATTGTTCCAATTAGCTATACAAAAGTTTCCTAGACATTTCCATTCAAAAAAGCCTGGCCGTTGTTTAAGACTGTTCGGAACGGACGTTTCCTTTCATTTGTGAACTTAGGAGTTTTGCGCGATTGATGATGTCCTAGGCATTCGTAGGGTAGGTAGTTGCATTAATACAGTTGACAGTTATTCTTCGAACATGTCAAATGTCAAATGTCGCTGTTATTGATTTAAATTGATTAAACAATAATGTAAAATAACCAAACGATGTACACATTTTGACATTCATCAAACCATTTTTCGCAAGTACTCGATTGCGTACAATCATTAGAGTCTAACGAGGGTTTTTTCTCAAAAACTATCACTTTCATTGTTTTCATGCTATTTCAAAATACATTACCCAGCACGTTATCATTACATAAATTTACAACATCGTTAAATACCCATTAGGGGAACAAATTATTTTCGAGAGTAAGGACGTGATTGGTTAATGCACAGTGATTGTAAATTGTTTCCGGACAAAATTTCAAACGCCCAAAGTTATCGCGATACATACGCGATATTATGAGGTGTTGAGCTAACGAACAATCCATCATGCAAAGTTATTTTAATTACTGATGTCCATGTTCGCGTTCATCCATTAGGACTGGACAACACTTGGTAATGGACATACGCAAATCAGTTGATAACTTATCCTAATGAGACTTTGTGCATATAAGCATTCATCGTAACTAAATTTAACTTGGAGTAGTATTCCAAGACGAAATTAGAAATTCCAGGAGGAAAGAGTTGTACTTGTGTTGATCATCTAAAATGGAGAATTTAATACTGATAGGAGTGCTAACAATTGCGTATTTTTGCAGTCATATAGTGTCTATACCCCTATACCCCAAGTTATGTGAGTCACCCAAATGTCAGAGAACCTTTGATGAAACTGGCAATTTGTTAAAACGGCAAGCACCAGAAGAGATTAATCATCAATTAAAAGAAGACAACCAAATACTTCCTGCAGAAGGTACAACTCAAGAAAAAAATCCAGCCTCATTTACACTGCTTCCTACATCCACAGAAACGCAAACTCCAGCTTCTGCAGAAACCCCAGCACCTGCAGAAACGCAAACTCCAGCTTCTGCAGAAACCCCAGCA
>JAHZNA010001630.1:0-41921 GCA_027743935.1 Sinodicranocentrus sp. ZH6
CTAAAGTGCATCTGAGTGCAAATTTTCAGCCAAATAGCAGTCCCTCGGTCGTTCGCGGCCCGACCTGGGCAACTCTGGATACGTCCTCAGTAAGGAAATAAACTGGTCTGAACTCATTTCGAGAAAAAGTTTATGCAACCCATTATCGCCATAAAGTGGAGCTTATTCTACCGAAGAAAGGCGCGTGGGTGGTGGAACACTTGACTGGGATAGTGGACGGTATGTGTGGACAACATCGTCAGCCATTATTATGAATGTTGCCTTGTCTCCTCCAGTCGTTGATTATCAGCTTTTATACACTCTACATTGCATTTCTCACCAACCAGAAAAATATATGGTGACGATATCCAAGTGGAGAACGTGGGACCACAAATGTAATTCGCCACTGGACAATAATCACGACAGTTGTGTCCTTTTGTGCCACCGCACCAACCACAGTCATGAAAACAGCATTAAAATCTAACACATTTTTTCATTACAGGTAAACTGATGACTTTAATTTTAAAAGGAGAAAGCACCAGAGGGATTAGAGTTACGGCTTTGTTTTTCCTCAGAGGTGTGAGCTCCATATTGCAAGTGTGCATATTAAGGCATAAAAACCGCCTGTTGTCGACCTGAAGTGTATATCCCACTCCATTCGTCGCACGACACACACTCACGAGAAAGTTAAAAACCATTTAGAAAATGAGAAAAACGACTAAACATTCAACCAGGTGGAAAATGAGCTTTTTATGTAGTACTTGGAGAAAAAGAAGATTTTTTCTGGCAAGAAACGAAAGCTTTTCCATGTAGTGTAACTCTTTCTAGTTGTATGTATGTTTTCCTGATAAAAATGCATGTTCGTAGACATAGGCTCATGCATGCATGCACATTATCAGCAAGAGGAGAAACTAGTTAACAAGGGGGAGAAAGAAGTTTCACTTTTGAAAAAAGCCAAGTTGGATATTATTGCAGATTATTATATTATTTTGCAGACTTTGTGTCTTGGTTCTCTTTTTTTGGCTTACACGGTCTCTTCCACACTACTCCTTCACAACAAAGGGAAAGAAAAAGTTGAGAGGAAAGTGTTTGTTAGTAATGTAATGTGAGCGCACAGTGGTGGCGTGCATCCATTCCATTGTAAGGAAATGTGTGCTTGTTGAGGCAACGCGATAATCTAATTAGCTGTTTCCCTTCACCTCGCTTTTTCCACTATAAACTCAACTAAACTTTACATAAGCTAGAAAGTTTTGGTAGCACAAACATCTCTTTGGAATGTTTTAAGAAGCGTTGGGTGGAATTTATCCACGAGTGAGCAGCAGATAAGATGTAAGATGCGTGCGTGGATTAATTTTCGTATATCTTATGATGTTATAAGGTAACCCAATATTATTCTCCACCTCACTCAATGCCATGCCCATCCATTTTCTAGAATATTATATCTATACCCTTGATGCCCATCCATCCTGTCAATTGAATAAATGCATTCCATTCCAAGCATGCATTGCACTTGAATAAACCTTTTTCCCTCTGACAAAATTCGTTACTTTGCAAGTGCACTTTAAAATGTGCTCGCCCTCGAATTCTTTTCGGTGGAAAATTTAATAAAAATCAAATCTCCTCCGATGTCTTTGGATATTAAATGATTTTAATTAACCAACACGAATCGGGAAGATGACACTGTACACCGTGGTTGTGGGTGGTTTTAGGAAATATCCGTGGGAAGTGGCGTTCCTCTAATTCGAATGAAATTGAATGATTGAATTTCCCTTTCGACGTATGTGTCATGACCATGAGTCATGAGGCTATAGTAGAGGAAAATCTTGCTTATTCAAACAACTGGGAAATGCATTCTTGGAATGAAACTCGGTACGGAAAAAACGAAAATCCAACCATTTGGAAAAAGTCAGAGCAACCACTTATATCTGCCATTTTCCACATTATTTTCGTAATAAGACCTGCCACATTTCTTGTAGATGCCGGAGAAGTAGAGATGTTTGAATAAACACGCGCGTGAATTGATTACATTTTTGTATTTTTCTTTCCTCCCTGTCAACTCTCCCAGGCATGTTATTGGTGACGAAATTTGATATTTATAATACAAAACTTGCCATGCTTCACCCTTCCAATCACGCAACAATCTGCTTCACCATCATCCTCTCAAACGGATTTTGATTTACACACATGCTACATTGTTTGATTTATCTATTTATGTATTCACCAACGCTCAAATATATTTCCAACAAAGTTTCAACAACCAATGGCTATTTTGACAATTTCCTTTCAAAACTTACAAGACTGAATAGCCCAATATTTGAGGTTGTGGGAATGCCCTTTGGAAATATTAGTTGTAGCGTTCGTAACACGTATTTGTGCATAGCCCATCGAAAGAAAATTCTGGAGCTTTAATCTGCTTCGAACGTTCTCGTATACATTAATAACAGCGTAAAAGGCCTTGAAGGAGATAGAAGACAAGTCTCCAAAAATAGCCAAACATAGCCCTTCTGCCTCAGACATTTTGGGATTTTCCCACGAAAGGAATTTATGTCTATATTTGAGCAGAAGTAATACACCTTGTCTCAATGGAAAGCCATCACTGAAGGAAAAGTGAAAGCGAAGACATGCACAGCAGAAAGTATGTTGATAGTGTCTAAAAATAGACTTTTATGGGATACGCCGATGATCACGGGGAAGATGATGATGATCATGGCGATGGCGATGTTATTGATGATGACGACCGAGTCGTTCTCATGATTACAAGCTTTAACACGGGAGAAAGAGTACGTGAAAAATATGGAATATGATACTTTCCTCATCTTTTCACTGGCAGCTCTCAAACACCACCCGAGATGCATATATTGTACACTAAGCTATGCTTTATTTTTTTGTTTTTTTTGGCCAGCCTTCAGTGATTACACCTGTGTGCAGGAAGGCAGACAGCAGGTATTCGTCGGGTTGCAGTGCAGAAAGGGAGTTGCTAATGGATTTCTTCACAAGATACACTCGCTTTTATGGATGTGCTTACGCAAGCAACTTGAATTGGAGCATTACCCCATCCACTCTCCCCCACCACCACCACCATCTCAAATACTCTATTAACACTCATATATATCCCATCTCACTCTGATGCTCATCAACTCGCAAAATGAAGATAATATAAGTTCGTTCTTCGGTGGGGGTAATGCACAGGGAAATAGTGAAAAAATGGAGTTTTCCCCATCTCACACAAACGATGTGAGCATCGGGGGAGGCTTTCGCGTTTATAAAAATGGAGATGCATCTACTTCATACCAACTTTTTTTTACTCGGCATGGTTCATTCATTTCACTTCATTCACAAAACCTGTAAGAGGAACATGCATTTCTCTAATATGGCTATATAGTAAGCTAGCTAGTTGATCTCTGCATCATTCCCTGATACTAATCATCTGGGTCAAAGAAGTGTGCACTCAAATGTATTTATTTTCAATGTAGTTTTAGAGCAGCGACAACCGTGCTCTCTGCTTGCCTGTTTCTTTTTCTTTCTTGGACCCCAAGCATGTGACAAGGTTTATCCGACGCGTAACCACTGTTGCTCTCTCCACCTCGACAACTCGGGACAGACTCATCGTATGACCATGTACGAAAATATGATTAGCTCTCTGGTCTCCCAATTTTTGTTTCACTCTCCCCAGCGTCACCAGAGCATTGTAGCATGACTAAGAGAAAAAAGTGTGCATTTTCCTCAGCAATTCCTTTTCCTTTCATCCATCTTGTTTCTTTGGGCCATTCTAAAAATAATTTTCCTAGTCCAAGAGGAAAAGGGCAGGTCGAAGAAATATGGAACACGAAGAGGAAGTGTTATGTAGCACAAAAAACGTGTTCCCAAGAAATTTCATGCTCGTTAGCTATTCACCATCATCATCATCCTCTCCTTGGTTGTATGTATAAAAGTGCTGAGAAGAGAATTACTGGGATATATTTTTTTCCCAACTTTGGGAGTACATCCAAAGGTTGTACGGAGAGGAGAAAGGTAACAACTTTCATCTATCACCATCATCGTCATCAGCACCGCAAGAATATGTGTGCAAGCTTTTATCATACAGAACGAGCAACCAAGCATATAATAAGCATGCATCCAAAGAAAGGAAATAAAGAGAAAGTTGTTTTTTCTTCGCATGTGGTGGTGGGTATACTGTGAACATCTATATTAATAATGTGTGCATATCTCTTTCAAGTCTCAAGAGCTCACCATGTGACTTTTCCTTTTCATTTAGAAAAATTATGACTGTTTCTGCAAAGCTTGACTCCCACCCACTACCGCACTACCGTTGTTATGTGCACATCTCTGTTGTGGTGCACCCGATTCATATAGAAGTGGTAAGGGCACTAGTATTTTACGTCTTAGGCAACTCTCCTCTTATTGTTGTTAAGGTGCCGCAGAGGGATATAGGAAAGGAGGGGGAGGAAACAAGAAGAGGGAGCAGTGGCATCTATTTTTAGCCTGCCATTGCACTCGGTCGTTTTTATAGCTTTTCATAGTATTTTGGGAAAAGTACGGCCAAACAAAGTGCTGGAGGGAGTGGAACGACGAATCTCCCTCGGTTCGCACGCACCTACAAAACCATGGATATTAATAATGACGAAAGGAAATATATTACGACACTTGTTATTTGCAGGGCGGAAGCCACCTCATGTGTGGTGGTGTACCGACCCAGTGGTGTTGGGTGGGGGAATAAGAGAGAGATTGAGAGGAGCAAGTGGGATATTATAATGTGAATGTGGACCACATACGTAATTGCCTCTTGTGTATAGCAAGGTGTGCATTTCCACATGAGTTTCACAGGAGGTGTGTGAGTGAGGCGGCTTATTCCATTCATTCATCTTTTTTCTTAAGCCAATAAGTTTTGTCCATGCACGGCATACCGAAAATAGAAGCACACAGCTGCTATCAGAATGCTGGAATGAAGTGTGGAGTCCTTTCCCTTTCCATAATTTTTTGGCGTTCCATCTCGGATGTAGCACACCACTGCTGCGAGTCTTAGAGTGACTCTTCGTCAATTGCCGAAAGCCCTTTTCTGGAGAATGTCGTGCGAAGGATGATAAAGCGGCGATCAAGAGGATGTATGACGTGCGACCAGAGAGAAACTCTAGTCCCTCCTCGTCTCCATTTTACGTTGGGACGTACGTGAGCGTCGTTATTCCTTATTATCGCCGACATTAGCTCCTTCCCTTCTCATTTCTTCCAAGTGCACATGACAAAGGGCTTTTTCCTCGCCGCTCATTTTTCATTCAACATGTTAGAAAAAGTGAGAACCACGGTCCTTGGAACTTTCTCCTGTACTCACTGCAATGCCCCTCACTTATAAATGTATACATTTCCTCGTCACAGGTAGAACATTTTTTTCTTCAAAACGCGTCATCATCAACTCTCAACACAGGCATATGCCTTTCCTCATTCCTAAGACGAAATATAATTATCCTGTTCATGGTTGAATGGAGGATTGAAAGAGGCATAGGTATCTGTCGTTAAATATCGGATGCAATAAGTTGCAAGATGATGATTGTGGAAGAGTTATTGGATGGGAATGCAGGTATGAAGATGTGAAGGGGATGTGCAAGTCCTATCAACTCTCCAAAGGGAGTAATGAGAAGGATGAGAATAGCGAGCCTTGTCGTTGTTCTCTCGCTTCCTCCCTCGCTTACAACAACAGAGTAGCAGCAGGGGCAGGAGGAGAGATGGAAAGAGTGCAGTGCGCGATTGAAGTAACAATCAGCTATAGACCAACTTTTTGGTTGGTGGTGGTGCATAGGCATGTGAAAGTATCATAATGATGATATCAACAAGGAATATACATAGAATGCAGAGTGGCTATAGGTATCCTTCACATTCAACTTCACGTATGCATACGAGCCTAGGTTGCGTGGGTGGAAGGAGGATGGGGAGCAGAGCGGCGCGATGTTTTGTTAGTTTTTAGATGTGCCGAGCTAGCGTAAAGTAGACACGTCATGCAATGCTGGCTGACCTGATATTTATGTACGTATTTAGTGAGACCTTCTCTCGCTCTCCTTTTTTGCAGCAACACAAAAACGGGAGTAGGATTCAGCCGCACACTCACATTTGTAATATTATTCTTTCATTCCCAACATTTCTTTTCGCCCTTTTAGCCTTCGGCTTTTCTATTTTTTTCCTTTCTCGTTGAAAACAAGAAGGCGACCAGAGCGGATGAGAATAGAAAGGAGAAAGACGAAGATACACTTTTGACCGTACGTGTACTTGTGTGTAATGTAGCCTCCGAGCAAGACACACTCAAGCCCTTTTATCCAAGATAAAATATTTATTCCAGGTGTTGCTCTCTATGCGCATCTCAACTTGACTAGACTTCTTTTCCGCTTTCCCTTGTACGAGAATCCACTTTTCTTCCCCTCACTCATCATATTATTTGTGAGAGGGAGAGCAGCACAAAGAAATGGAACAGAGTTTGGCCATCCACCTCTGGTTTCTATCAAGGTAATGGGATCCCCACAGTCTATGCTAGGCTGACAATATCTGATTAATTAACCTGACATTCATTTCGTGTCGGAGGGGCACAATAAAATAGAGATTATAATCATTTTCTCAGCTGTTGCACACATACACTCTCTTGCTCACCTTGCTCGTGTGGAAAATCCTACTCCCTATTAGTCCCTATTGACTTTAGCCGAAATCGACAGGAAAGAGCAACAAATTCACTGAGCCCAATGTGCGGCTGCTCCTTCCACATTTTATTACTTGAAATAATCAACTGGATGTTGGTGAGCCATGGAGTGGGAAAGTGTTCCATAAAATAGTGTAGGGGTTTATAAGTCTGCATAAATTATTCACTCAAGGTTGAACTTGATGTAGCATTCTGCTCTCGCATTCATAGTCTCGCTCGGTTTTTATGGACGAGAAGCAATTTCACATGAGAGCGTGCACGACATTTCAGCATTTGCAAGTGGTCTTGTTTACGAGGTGGACAATGTAATAATGTGATGACAATCATTACGACTTCTAGGAATGATTTCTATCCACTTGGAAAATATAAAAAGGAGCAAGCGGACAAGGAAAAGAAGAAGTAGGCTTGGTTTGAGAGCTCGACCGTCTACCTCCGATTTGAGTCATGCATGTATAATGGGGAATTGTCTATCATGCAAAATTTCACTTAGACACTACCACCCCAAAAATGACTACGCGACTATGAGTAGTGCAAACAAGGCTGTGGGAGGATAACATCCAACTCCAGTTGTTCCCTAGTCATTCACCAAGTGTGTGCCTTAAACTCATTACACGTTTTGTGTAGCCAGTCATGCAATTCATTCTCCAGAGTTTTCTCAAGTCCGCTAGCCGCTACCTCCGTAAAATAAAAATGTACGGGTCCTTGATTGCTCCCTGGAAATGCCAGAAAATGGTTGATCTACATGTTCCCGGAAGAAATTCCATAGGGAGTTATGGATGATGATGATCTACTTATTTTATGATTAATTTCCGGTTTCAAATATAAACGCAGCAAAGTATGAGTATTAGGTTGGTTAATGATGGTGCGCTCATGTATTTTGCGAAAACGTTTTCCCTTGCGGATCATATTACAGATGAGAAAAAACTTTTCCCCGAAAACTGCGTGATTAGTGTGTAAAACGGTTGGGGGACTGTGAGGGAAAATGTGTGACTGGATTTTTGAATTGATTTTATCGATCCCCTGTTCAGTGAGAGCCACCCACGCTTGCAGCTTTTGTGAGGAATCAGTTGGGGGCACCATTGCTAGTAGTCCCTTTCTCCGTTTCTTTCCTCCTCTGTGTTGTCTCAGTTTTTATATCATCAGTCAATAAAAAGTGAGTGGATGGAGGCTATTTGCCATGTACGCTTCATAATATTTATTTTGCATCATCATCAAAAAAATCTGGACATTGAATCATTCCCTCTGTTCCCTACCTCTGCTCCATAACGCCTCTTTCTCCTTGTGAGAATGTAGTCTTTGATGTCGTTTCTGGTTGACTCATTGATTGCCATGAGTCAGGAGAGTGAGTGACAATCAGGAACGAAAGCTGAACAAATGGAAGGAGTGAAGCATACTTTGCCAAATTGCACAATTCGCTCAGAAATTTGCTCTGAGCTGTCGTTTACTAATTTTCGTTGCATTGTTGGGCTGGAAGCCGAGCAAAAAAATTGATATTTGTACTCGGTGTACATAGGCTTGCTCGCCAGTCTTGTGGAATAAAGTATGAGGAATCCATAGATAGCACGTTGTTGAAATGTGTAAGTGGGTTAAACAGATATACAGTACTTACCAACTGTTTTTTAATGAAGCGCATGGTCGTGTTCTAATCTGGTATCAATTTCAACGCTGGGTTAGCCAATCCTGTTGGCTAATTACTTTCGTTCCATGAAACACACTATCCCAATTTTTTTGATTGTTCAACACGATCAGCTAATATGATTACATGGGAAGGGGGCTTGCAAAACTGTGTTTATTCCTGACATTGTTATTACAAAAGTATTTTTTTAGCGTGACCATGTTATTTTTCCACACCAATTTTTTCAATTTCAAGTTACACCTTCGAGAGTTTCCCTAGTTAAAGGATGATAGGCTGTGGATGAATAGATAATTGTAGATAACGTGTTTGTTAACTTGTGACAATTTTGTTTTGCATGGACCTCTTACTTGGATCGATACTTGACAAAAGAGTTCGAGGAAAAGTGAAGTATCGCTTTCAGTTCAGCACACATCATTCTTGTGTGTGGCAACGAGATTCATGGGTTGCTCCAAATCTTTCTGATGCATACTTGCATCATCATCCTCTATTTTATTTGCACTTACCTCGACCGCCCTATTTGCTCTGGAGAGAGAAAAGTTGGTTACAAAGAAAAAGGAAACATTTTTTTTGCATTCTTGCTCCGTGTTTTTGCTTTCCATCATGGGATTTAGAGAAAACGAGGTTTTTCCTTTCTTATGTTTTTTGCTGTGTCCTTTGTAATTATTCTCCTCCTCTCTTTCACGCTGTTGCACAGCTCGGAACAAAACATACCCTATATTGTGTAATGCGATAGTGCTGACACCAAACTTTCCAACTATGCTGATGTGAAATGGAGAAATGATTGTGGTGATAGGAAACCTGTCCCAAAATATTCCCAAAAATCCTCCACTGATGATGCTTCTATTAACCCTGAAAATCAAGCTCCACTCTGTGCCCTTTCTATTCTCCTTGAGTTTCTTCCCTTTATCTGCTTTCACCATGCTCACAAGGGATAGCTAAAGGCCGCTTGCCAAAGTCCTTTCAAGTTTTTTCAGTCCAGTTTTCCATCTTGTTGCTTTGAACTCGTAGCCCCACCGTCATCTTCACAACAAAAGGAAAATTATTGTTTGTGTTTCATTCTACACAAAATCCCACTTTCCGCCCAAGTTTACGTTGATTGCTCATTTGAGGAAATGCCGACAGTGGGAACAAGTTTGTTTGATCAGGATTACAATGAAATTAAAGGCTGTTCTACTTTCCTTCTCGTGTGGAGCGCTTACAAAAATGACTTTTCCCTCTAGATTTTCGTACGTAAACACTTTATCAATACAACATCCTCTTCCGTTCTCCCATACCCCGTTAAAATTCGATTTAGTAGCCAATCGTGAGTTGTAAAAGTGGAGAAATAGGCTGGACTCATTCATGTATTTATATTGGTTGCATTTGAGCCAACAATTTCTGGGGTAATTGGGGAAAATATTCGATAAAAATTCATTTGCGACAAGTTTTACAATAATTTTGAGAAGATAAAAAGACAGACCTTGTACTTGAAGCACTTTCTAAGAGTGCACATGATCCGCTAAGTGAATAAGTAAATGCATAAGGGTAGATCCATATCCTTTTATTGTGCAAGTGATGTGATGACAATAAGTGGGCTAAAAGCCATATCACATGTAACATTCTATTTAGCAAGATGCCGTATCCACCCACACAGCTATGATTCTAAATGGAGATAAAAAATGATGGAAAGAAGCAACTCATTCTCTTTTTTTCCTGCAAGTAAAAAAAAATCTTCTACAGATACTCAGTTGGAATGAGACAAGTGCTTGTAAACTTCATCCTACACACTCTCGCATGGAAGGAAGGGGAGAATGAGGAGAACATAAAAGTTGCATTTATTCCGCTCTTTTACTCATACAAAAGCCAGCCTAATAGCGCCATGCAATAACAATGAGCAAACCGGGATTCTCCAAGTTGAAGGGAAGGAAAGAATCTACTATTTTTTTGTTCTTTACTTAACTTTAGAGAGAGGAAGAAAAAATGCTCGTTCTAAACTGGTGTAGCAGTGTTGCTCGACGAAGCAGAGGAACGCGAGGGAGGATATTTCTATGAATATGGGTAAAGCTTCAAACAAATTCGATAAATTTACAGGCTGTCGTCTGGAGAAAAGAGTCCATATATTTTCAATGTATTTGTGTCCTGCTTTAACTGGATGGCTCCAGCTTTCCAAGGGAAATGACTCGCAATGGAAACAAGAGCTTATGATGTCGATGATGACGCTACTCAGAGAGGAAAGATGTCTTGTCAATTTTTACATTTTTTTCTTCTGCAAATGCCAAATGTCTAACTCTAATTCCTTGTAGAATTCTAAAAAATAAAATAAAAAATCTTCTCCTTCCCTTTCAATCCCTAATAAACAACGAAGGGAGGCCATCTGATATGTGTGTAGAGAGTGGAAGGAAATAAAGGAACATTGCGGCGGCTGTGTGCTTGGGTGGTAAGACAGAGGCAAGCTTTTGCCCACATTTTCTCCCTCATTAAGCAATGAGCAGTGAGCGAAAGGGAGAGTGAGTGAAAGATGGGAGGAATTAACGAGCCACGTTACACTCTATATTCTCAAGCCATTCTGCCGTACTCTAAGATTCACTCTCGCAAATCAGATGAGCATAACTTTTATTTCATTTTATTGCAGCTTCCCTTAGATTTCCCTTGTTTCCTCTAGAAAAAATGTAATCTGGTTGAGAACGAGCTTCTTTCCTAATTATTTTACCTTTATCGTATCCAGAATGGGCTTTAGTGTACATTTTTTGGAGGATGTTGATGCTACCCTTACTGCTATACATGTTGTACATGTTAGCACTGCTGGGGAGGATGGGTGGAAGGGAAATGAGAAAGTTTGTAGTTGGAAATGTTTTTGTTGAGTCGAGGAATTCATTGGAATGTTGTAGCTGCTCTCTGTGGCTTGCTTCCATCCATCTATCAAGTTTCTTAAATTGTACCGCCGTGGATATGGATGCCAATGCTCGCACAACATACCTTCGAATGGAGACATACAATGCTCGACGACAACGACTGATCATATAATGCTGGAATGAGGAGGGACATTTGATACATGTTCGTCATACTTGCACCACCTTGTTTCCCCGCAAGGATCACGCGGGGGCGACTTCCAGCGTAGTTTAGAAGTGCAGTATCCAATTACTTGATTAGGTGGCTAGTGATGATCCCACCCTCGACAAAAGTGGTTTGGTGAAAGAACTAGCGAATATGAATCGCTCAAGTTGGGATATCAGTTGGCAGAGCACCACCCATTCTGTCGACGGGAGGAAAAAATGTTGCATAAAGTCAAGTCACGGCCTACAGGACTCAATGGAAACGGGTAAACTTTGACATTAGCCGTTGATGTTGGCGTTGAGGACTATAGGTTTGTGTGTCGTTGTCCATATCATATATTCCATCCCATATGCCAAGTGTCAATCTCAATTCTAGCTCAACCTGGTCATGTGTTCTTTGTCAGATTTTGTAGTAGTCCAAAGCCTCTCTCCAGACCAATTCTTCCCGAGAAAATCCGAGACAGGAGCAGATTACGATGAAGAATATGAAGTAAATTGTCTTGTCTTGGGAGCAATTTTCTACTTTAGCTGTCAACCCATCTTCTCACAGTCGCAACATTTCTCCTGTGATGATACCATTCCCAGGGTTCTGGAAACTGCGGCCACAGGCGTTCCCTTTGTTTCCATTCTAAACAGATGAAAGACAGCGATAAAGCAAGTTCTCAGAGCTTCACGGACAGCGACAAGCAGACAATAGCTGGGCTTGTGCAATAGTCTGCTCACTAAGATAATTGTATATTATAATATATTTGCCCGCCAAACGCAACACCTACACCAACTAAGGCATTACGTATGCATAGCTTTTAAACGAAATTACACAGGTAATGAGCCTTCCTTCTGAGTGGACGCGCGTGCAAAGCTTAATTTTCTTGCGGTCGTTGACAATGCCCGTGTCATTGTCGCAGGGAAAATTAGAGAAACCTAATTGGGGAAAAGCATCAGAATAATTACCTCCAAAGTTTCAATGTTGATGATGCCAATTTGACAAATAGAATGATATGACACATGAGGGCGTCCCCGCAGCTCGGTTCTGTAGTCATTCTGGGTGTGTTGATCGAGTGCTTTTACAAAGAAATAGAGAAAAATGAAAATAAATTGCATTTGTAGACGTAACAAGTGGAGTATAATGAAATAGAAGATTACGCTACCATTTATTTGCTGACGTCAGCAATCAACCATTTACATAAGCAACATCTAATTTTCGTAAACAGCTTCTCTGCTCCAGAAGTGCACCCTTTGGCACAAGTTCAAGAAACACTTTTGCCTCTCCAACTGACTCTCACGGCTTGGGTAATGGCTTCACGCTCTGCTCTTGTGGAGTTTAACAGGTGCAAGGGAAAGAAAGGCATTCATTCTGTCTCCATTTTAAAAGTCGCCTCTCGTCACTTTTCTCACTGAAAGTGTGAGCAAGATCTCATCCAGCTTTGGAGTGCCTTGGATTTAAAAAGGTGAGATGGAGGAACGGGGATTGGAACATGGTGAGAAATAATGCAGAGAGCATTTCAAGGAAAATGGTTTTAATGGAATTTCCCAAAAGGCTCTGCGAGAGAAAAAAATGTGAGAATGAGGAGGGAAGTGAAGGGAGGACGGAGAAAAATGTGCTCTTTCTTGTTTTGTTTTTTGGTGTAGACACAAGGATAATGTAATATTATGATGATCATTGTATGTATAGCGTATTCTCCCCACCCCTCCATTCTATCTTCTGTGTAAAGTGGCAGTTAGTTCCGCAGATGAATATTTTAGCAGAAAGGTAGAGATACATGAGCTTGTATCTGGCAAAGAAAATAGCTGTAAACGCAGCCAATCCCTCAGGTGCAACAAAGGATTTTTACCTGGAAAAAGTAATTTTCCTCTTTATTCCATTTGAAATGACCAGAAAGAGGAAACGCTCATTGTTTTCCCCTCATTTTCCCCCTTTTCACCTTTCACTTGGTAATTTACGAGGATTGCTGAGAAAGAGGAGGGAAAGGCAGGAAAGGATTTTCCGGAGTAGAGCCCTCCTTCCAGTTAAAAAGATTCCCTCACTCATTCTTTATCTCCGCTCGTTTCCTGGAAGAATACATGCACACCTCCTCCTCCACCAAAGCATGCAATTCCCAAGCATTCTGATCTTTACACAATTTACCACCTACGTTGATGTTTACCTTATGCGACCCATGTCCATTCAAGTGGTTGCTTTTGTGTGTGCGTTTCCAGGAAAATGCCAGTTGCCATTTTCCGGTGAATTTTTCTCCAGAAAAGAGAATGCTACTGTGAAAAATTTCCTCTGTGCATCAATGCAGACAAACTTTCATGCTCTCTCCTTTCCACCTGACTATTCCCAAGTATGACTGCCTAAATAAATGTCGAATCCTATGTCTCACTCACAATCTCTTCATTCCTCTCAGGCATAAACGGACGAGTAAGGATGAGCTAATCTGTCATAAAGGATTTCTAAAACAGGACCCTTTGCCGAGGCACATTCCAAGGAAAACCTAAAAATGTCTGCAGGGAATTCCAGTGAACTTGAGGCTTGACTAAATCTCTGCATTCTCGTTTTAATAATAGGACAAACGAACAATCGTGTCCTTTTTAATGATGATCAGCAGCTCACATGACCATTCAACATTGGAATGCATTACAAACGAGATCCAAAAGCCAAGCACTCAAACCTAAAACATAATATAGCACGGCAAGGAAGGGACAAGGGAAGTCTTTTTTCCCTTCAGCTGTGTAATTTTTTACTCTGGAAAAGTTCAAAGTGCAGCTGTAATACCTTGTATGGATGTGGCTAAATTCGCTCACACACACAATTAGGGAGAAAGCAGGTTTTTTGTGTGGCGTTGGTGGTGGAAAAAGATCATCAAGACAGAAAGGAACGAGCGGAGTGAGCAGTATGCTCGCACTCGTGAGCTAATTTAAGAGGAGTTGATTGCAGTAATTTTCATTCCATTACCTACTCCTCCGCCAGAGCTCAGCTCTGCTGTAACGTGTCTTGTTCTTTTGGACAATAGATGTGAGAGTAAATTAGATCTTGTCGTTTTTTCCTTGAATGCATGCATTCACATTTTTTATTATGCCTAACCTCTCTCCCTCTCTCTCTCGCTCTCTTCTTTTGATCCGTAATCACAAAAGAAGAGAGGAACACGACAAGAGAAAGAGGAGGATGACGACATATTCCCCGCAATTGCCTTTCTCTCTTTCTCTCACTCCGACACAAAGGAGCAACAGCGTAGAGAAGCAACAAAAGGACGCTTTTCAAGCGCGAATCAAGAAAAATATGGGAACTTATTTGAAGAAGAGAGCCACATGAAGCAAGGAACTGTGTAAGTTGCGAACTCGGATTATATGGGCAATCTCGAGGAGCATTTCTTTGAGGAAAAGAATGGAAGAGAAAATTCCGTCAAAGTGTCGCCAACGCTGAGACAAGGCTTACACTATGTTTTTTTGAAAGGGGAAAAGTTGAAAAGAAAGTTGTAAAGGCCATGTATTATTTTCCTTTTTCCCCCTAAGCTTTTTTCCATTTTTATTCTCATCCAGTATGGCACATAAGCCACCACAACAGATATTCGTCTTGATGGTATGATGATACAAATGCATGGGTGAGAAGCAGAGCAAAGATTCATTTCCTTTGCAAGTTTGATTATGTAATGGGGATAGGCGACAACCCGAAAAATATAAATGTACGATTTTATGGATATTTTTTATACTTATCAGCGTGTAGATTTGGATTTGGCTTTTTTGGTTTGGTTGTAAAGAGATTTTCTGGATGCTTGCATGCACGTCCATTTACCGCGTGTTGGTCTTTGCTGGGGAAAATGAATTTGGTGAAAGTTAAATCCCACTTGGATACATGTCTCATCTTTTTATATAAATCTAGTAATATAAATCCAACAGAGATAAATGTACATTCTATCAACTTTTCTCCAATAAATACATATGCAACTCTGTATACCCGAAAAGTCTCTTTTTTTGCTTACTTTGCTCTCCTTCATTCAGTCAGTCAGTCAGTGAGGGAGTTTTTTCTTCTCTCTCTCTCTCTCCCTCTCTCTCTGATCTATTAATAGCTTCAAGGCAAGAATAACAAGAGGAGAGGGAGACCGAAACAAGAATATTCGCCGAAAGGAATGCAAGGAAGGAACATAAAGGTACCGCCTCATTCGGTTTGCTTTCTTTCCCTCAGTTGCACTCTGTGAACTCTCCTCGCTCCCTTTCTTTTTGTGAATGGGTACCTATATGCCCGCACAAAGTTTCTCTCCATTGTGACTCTCCTCAATGCAAGTAATACCAGACTATTCTTCAAGAAAAGAGGTCCCGCAAAGTTCGCTGCGACGATATAACTGACGTTTCTATTTTTTGTAACTAGTGTCCGCATAAGCGGAATAATTTGATCGCTCCGAATTGGAAAATACCATAATTTTTCATTACCAACCTAGGCGATCCCACCAAAATATAGTTGTACATTTTCTAAAGCAATATATATCCGTACCCCAGACGCAGCAGCTAATTAGCCTGACATCATGAGCCACTAACATCAATTTCTCCTTTTATACCGCGTCAACGGAACAAAGGAAATAGGTGGTAGTATTAATCTCGAGATTATTATAAACCTCCATGACTCAATGGACCCGCGTGCATGCTGGATGAAATTATTATGATGAGACTAGTGCACAGCCAGTGGCTATCCATATACACAGCGGCTATATTAAGTACGAGTAGATGTATCCCTCTTCATCCCATCACATTGCCCTCATCTCCTGCACCATGAAAGGAAAGCCGGCTCACGGACTCCTTTGAAGTTTTTCCAGTGTGATATATGGGAAATATACTCATCCCGCAGCTGTCTCTCTCGCAGCAGCACATTTTATTATGATTATTAGAATAAAAGAGCCATTCATTTATTATCTCGTGAGTCTGATGGTGGTGGTGGTAACTGTGGTGGTGATGATGCGGCTGGAATGGAGAGCATATATGTAGAGAGGATTTTTCAGAGGTGTGTATCGTGCTAATGACGCTCACTCGGAGAGAAATGCCTGTGAATACAACGACATCCTTTTTTGCATGGGAGAGACAAGGGAAATACAATAAAAGGCAAGGTTGAAGGTTAGCTCTTCACCACTTTTCCCTCTTCCCTTGCTCCAGGCCTTTCCGTGTCGCAGAAAAGTGCATTTTTTTAAAAAAAAAAAGTCTATACAGTTGGGTTTCCATTTGTGATACCCCTTGTGTAATGAAGTACGATAGATTCAAATTGAAGACAGACATTCGAGACCATTTTGGAAATGTGGGAAACGAGAAATTATTTTTTCTCTTTGGAGACCGCAACCATACATGGAAAGTAAGATGTGTGGGGAAGGCATACAACTATTTAGCAGCTTGCATGTGTTGTTTGGAGGGAAAGGGCACTCTAGAATTCAACACCTTCATGAATTACCGACAAGGCAGAAAGTCGGCAGAGTTGCGTGGTGTGTAGGCGTATTTCAGCATATCTCTCACTGTTATCAAAATAGCAGACGGAGAAAATGAAATTGGATATGTTTTCCCATTATTTGATTCCTAAATTTACATTCCACATTACAGAGTGGCTCGTCCGTATTTTTACATATTTCAAAAGTTAATTACTCCACTTGCATTTATTTTGGGAACATTTCAATGCCCTTTGACTCGATGAACCTTGACAGGGAATAGGGATGGGAAGGCCTTTTGGATTCTTGTCACATGAGCATCACCACTTTATCCCTTAATTCAGACATTTTATGGCTATTGAGAGGTTTATGAGTTTATTTTCTAAATTTCATTACTACTATATTTTCCTTGGAATTGTGTGCGCACAAGTTGTTCGGCTAGTGCCCCCACAGCGTATCCCTTTCACCTCATACTTCCACGAACAATATGCATCACACAATTTTTCTAGAATCTCATTGGCTATGCTAAGCAAAGATTATACCAAACTAAAGATTATACCTTTTCGTCTGAAACAAAAGGCAAGATAAGTATCACGCTTTGTGTTTGACCATGGCTGGAAAATGCGACTCAGGATTTGGACAGCAACAGGGAAGAAGATGTATATCTATGCTTCCTCCAGGGAATCCCCCCATTTTGCTAGCTCCAGTGCTGGACACATTGCAAGGCCTTTGTAAACTCTCTCCACGACTCACTTTTTCCAATAAGTGTGACACAAGGGCGGGCAAGGATGAGGGACGCAGAAAAAGCAATCACTTTCTTCCCGATTTCGAGGTATTGCGAAGGAAAAAATGGCAAATTTTCCCTTTAAATTTCCATTCCAGCATTAAATTAGATTTTGGCAGGGAAAATCTCAAGAATGGTTGTTTGCGTCAACTTGGTTTTTCTAGCGAAGCATCCTTTTTATCTCTCGTTGCTGGTGCTTACGACGAAAGAAGAATGTGTGGAAGAAACCGGAAAAACCTCATTGTAAAGAAGAGTGTATGCATATTATTTTGTGCATTTGTGACATTGACTGCTCCCCAATACATACATTCAACGGAGGAAACCACAACTTAATTTACTACAGCAGTGTTATCGGGTCACCACTACCTCAGCGAAAAAAGAGAGAGAGAAAAGACAAAACTCTCATGTAGTATCCTTCTCCATGTGTAAAAGAGTGTCACCTCAGAGCAAAGTAAGTGTGCAACTGTTTTTCTACCACATGACAGATGATGTGAGGGAATTGGAGAGAGAAGAGGAAAATAAAGAGATATTTCAGCAACCAAACTCACAACATCCATGCATTATGCAGCGTCTATACTTTTATTTACTGTCATCCCATCCCTGGCAAACAAAGACAACATCACATGCATGTACGCACAATTGATACACGCTATTTTTAGCAAAAAGAGAGAAGCAATATATCCCCATCAACATGATCATCATCCTCATCCGTCCTCCGATCATCCGATACAATGTCCGTATAATCCGTAAAACACAAGGCACATCTCACAAGTCGCTCTAAAACATCTCTGCATTTTCTTCCGTGTAGATGAGAAAAGGGAAAAAGTTGAGACAGCTTTCTCTCTTTAAGTGTGCATGTGTGTGCAAGAGAGAGAGAGAGAGAAAAAAAAACGAAAGTTACAAGCTGTAATGTAAACTTTTTTTCCGTGTGCTAGAGAGTTGAGTGGATACAGTGGATAGCATTAGAATTAGTGGGAATAGAGTATGGGAATAGTGGTAATAGAAGAGAAAAGCTAGAAAGCTCGTCCTTTTTTCTGGAATAAAACGAAGCGTGTAAGTAAAAGAGTCCATATTCTGAAGAGTTATATGTCCCCCGTATAATTCCTAGTTGGAGAGCGATATAAGGTAGGGAACAGCACGACAAAGACTTTTCCCAACTTTTTCCCATGCTTTTTTCGTTTAGGTTGGGCCAGCAGGAGCTATGGCAAAAAGTGGGATAAAAGTGAGAGGCAATGGAAGGGATCGGGAAAGAAGCTATATAGCGAATGGCAAGCACAACTCGTGCTCTACTGCAGCATGAGAGTTTGGTCGTAGTAGAAGTAGTAGTGCCTCTTTCTCCATACCATACACGAGATATATAATAAAATATAAGGAACAAGCAAGAGAGAGAGAGAGAGTTTTAGTGCGGGGGCGATCCGGATTATCATTTCCGTCGACGAGCGACTCACCGTGCTCAAATGGTGGAGTGAGCTCCTTGCAAGCGAACGTGCACTACTGCCAAGGGAAAATACTACTCAAACTCTTTTCCTTTCTACCTGTGTGTCTCCTCCTCTTCACAATTATCCAGATACTACACTGGAAACAGCTACATGTTTGGCTATTTAGTCGACTTCCTTTACCTTTATTAGTTGGTCCTCCACTTCCACTTTGAATTACATGCCTGTTGGCATTGCTGCAACTCACTTCAGTCTCTTACTAAAATCTACGAAAACAATATTGAAAAAAAATCATCTACAAAATATCCTGTCATTTCTTGAAGACTCTGTGACTGTGTAACCAGAGAAGAGAAAACCCACGCGAGCACAGTGAAAAGGCGACTTGGACTAGTTGGTCGGTTGCATTTTCACCAACAACAACTTGTTCCTCATCTCTTCTTGCGTCACTAAAGGGAAAAATATTTCCTGCATTTCTCGTTTTCCCCAGTGTACTTGGCTATTGGGAAAGTGTAAAGTTTGCATTAATTCAAGAAAACCAAGCGTTTTCGTCTGTGAATTGAAGAAGGAGTGAGGGAAGCATTAAAAGCGGAAAAGTGTGAATGTGTGAAACAAGAGGAAAGCCGGTCTCCCGCTGAGAAGGCATCTAGCCAAGTCAGTCAACAGTTGACAGTATATCGAGTTGTAACAGAAGAGTTGCTTCTGATTTTTTCCTTGGGGGCTTTCTACAAGAGACGTATTTCTCTGAGGAAATAATAGAGACATATTAGTTGCCATTATTCATACAGGGATTAGTTCACATCTCGTTTACCGTAAATAGAATTGTGAACGAGCCAAGACTTTTCAATAATTAGAAAAGCAGAGGGACATTGGAGAAAGTAAGCTCGTTCTCAAGAAAAACTGCGTTTGTGAATCTCGAGAAAATCTATGAGAAACGACTTTAAGGAATTGAACGAGAATTTGCACACTTATTTGGAGACATGAGATAATAAGAGAGCCACAGGGATTTTCAAGGGATTTGGGGAAAACCAAGAGAGCGACAAAGCAAATAGGACAATAACAAGCATTCACTGTCCCCAACTCTTTCAACTTTTGTCGTGATCAAAACAAGGGAAAGTGTGGATAAGAGAGGTTTTATTTTGATTGCGCGAATCAACATTTTTTGCGGAATGTTTTGTGTGGAGAGGCAAGTGTTGAGCTGGCTGGTAGAATGCAAAATGGACACTAGCTTTTCCCGTGCATGAGCGCTCTTCTAGGCAATCTGGACGAAAGTATTTTTGGAGGAGAGATAAATAAATTGTGTAATTGTCTTTGGGAGTTGGGCGTGAACCAGTGAACGTAGGGGCAACAAACTGATAACAATGTACAATATCAAAATGAGGCTGACAAGGTTCACAGTGGTGGCGGCAAGTACGACACTGATAGGACTGATCCTTCTCATGGAGACTAGTTCCACCTCCGCCTTCAGATTGGAGGCAAAAGGTGACAGCACTTCAAAGAACACCATCAATAGCAAAGGGCCTGTGCACTCCTTGGTGTCCTCGTCGTCGTCATTATCAGCAGCAGCGTCGTCATTGTCGTCGCCAGGACAGAGCGGGGTGAGCAGTGTGAGTAAACGGTCTCTTTCATCATCATCATCATCACTTCAGAGTGAGCCTAGCTTCCGTCATCATGAGAATAGTATTCTGAGTCACGTAGCATGGCCAGGGAAGGGCATGTGGGGTTTTCTGCCGTCGTCCCCCTCCGATAAGAAAATAGTTGCCGCGTCCGTGCTCCAATCGCAGTCCTCCCCTTCACTCTCCTCCTCATCATCATTTAACAAGAAAGCATCATCATTAGCGTCGGAGAGGAGCTTCTCTTCGAAAAAGAAGTCTGCTCCTAGTGACCTGTTCCTGGACCCGGTGAACCTGGACGATGACGCCCCATCATTCTTCAGTCATCATCTACGGCCCGCCTCAATCACAAGTGGCGGAGCACCCAACAACTTCTTTCACTCCTCTTCCTCTTTGAGCGAAGGTGCAAGTGGGGGAGGAAGCGGTGTCGCTGATGGAAACGCTGTTCATGCTACTCCACCACCTAGACCCCATTACATTCTCCTCCAGCCACCTACGAGAATAGAGCAAGCTCTTGAAAACGAGTTGGAAGCCGAGGGCGATCTTATGGAAAACGAGGTTCTCGACACGGCCGATGGCGACGATCTCCTTCAACATGAAGGGGACGAGCACCCCAACTGGGCTACTCACCTTAAGCGATCCTCCCCTCCGGGTGTTGTTACCAGATCATCGTCAGATTTAAATAAGCGAACCAGGAGTTACGATATACCTCAAGTTGGTGAGTCCACTTTTCTTTTTCAAAAAGCCCTAACAAAGTCAACTAGTTAGTGAGTAAAAGCTTAGCATAATTTGGTATTAGTCGTTGCTCACAAAAGAAAAGGACCTGTTGACACTGACCATACGTTGGTCTGTGATTTCCATCTCCACCCTTGCCACAAAGACTGCACTTGCCGCGTCGAGTCACCTTGAAAGCACAAAGCGAGCGGTGGTCATAATAATACTCAGATAATGGTATAAGCATAAGCCCATATGAACTTCCTTGTCGCTGCTATTTTTATGCCAAGCTTTTCTGTCCTCCCATCCCATCCTTTTGTGTTCCTTTCGGGCGAGAAAAAAGGGTGCTGTGGTAAGTGGCTCTCCACCTTTGCTCCTCACTCCTCTAGCGCCTTGTGCTAGCCAAGAGCCACATCAAAAAGACAGGATCGGCTTCATCTATTTTTAGCTCTTTCCTCCTGCCACCCATGAATCAAGCGAGAGTCGTAATCTCTAAACTCGCAGGTAGCCTGAACGCCATCGGAAAAGTTGTTGTTGGAGAACAATGTGAAAAAATAGGGTGTAGCATGCAAGTGTCCCTCCATACATTTCCTCCACTTTATAAAAGAAAGAGTCGAGTCCACTTGAGCGTCAACAGTCAGCATAACAAGGGACTCCACTCGAGATGAAAAGGGATACATTTACCATGACAAATGCATATTCCCTTTTCTCTTTATCCCCCACGAATGCTACACGTCGCATTGTCAGCATGAGAGCTCTTGAAGCAAGCATAAGAGAAGAGCCATATATTTCCTATCCTTATTATAATGCAATGCTGGTGTGCCGAATATGAAATGGAACACTGCGTACAGGTCTCACTACTTTATATTAAATAAGACTGATAAGTTCAGGAAATAAACCAAGGAAAGTACTTTTTCTCTTCAAAGCGGGTCCGCATGCTTACGAATGGAAAGGAAATGAGGTTACTCTGGAGCCTCAAGGGAGGCGCATGTACACTTGTTATGCTACTCTCTACAAATAGTAGCTGTATCTAAGAGCACACATAGCAATATCTCATCAACATCATACTATTATTATTATTATTATTATTATTATTTATCATTCAAAAAAATAATCATGGGAAAAAAGAGATTGTTCTTGACTGCGCATTGCTCCTCCACGCCTGTCACCATTTCTTCGTGAGGATCACGCCGGGAACGCGTGGGCAATCACAAAGCAGCCCTTTCTTGCATCCATCATCAGCATGCAAAAACATTTACATACGTAAGCAAAGGAGAAAAGAAAGAGGTAGAGAGAAAGTGTGTGAGTGAAGAAGTACGAGGAGAAATTTGAAAAGGGCATTTTATAGCGAAGAAGGAAGTTTCGATGTTTACACAAGATAACTGATTCCAGTCGTTTTTCTCCTTGTTACGCAAATGGAGAGAGCTATGCTCGTTCTGAGAATGCATCTCAATTCATTCATAAATCATCACTTTTCTCTTTTCTCTCTCCCTCTCTCTCTCTGTGCATTGATGGGAGGGAAGGATGAGTATGAGTAGCACAATTCCAAACAATGTGTGTATAGACACCACTCTGTTTTCTTGTTGATGATTTGTTTGCTAATGATGACGACTGTGCACCGCTCCCTCTCCCTGTGTTTGCTTTCTATTATAGAGTTTGAATTTCCCTATGAAAATTGCCCATCGGAATTTTCCCTACACATCACGCATTTTGCATAGCCCAATTGTGAGATACAGGGCAATGTGAGGCAAGTCTGCTCACGCAACGTAACCGTGTATCGTAACCCCAACATGGTGTGTTGTAGACTTCTTATTATGCTCGTTTATTCCCTTCCCCAACATTTTACGCAAACTAGGCGAGCAACACACAAAGAGAAAGAGAGGTAAACAAGGAGAAAGTTTTGCAATAGCAATTGGAATTCTCTTGTGCGATGCATCCATGTCTGTGCTCTTGTCCCCACAATAATGATGATGTGATGTGAAGCAATTAAAGTGCTCTCTTGAATATCTTCCATATCAGCTTTGTATGTAACTTGACTGACGGCATAATAAGCTATTTCTCTTTTTATGCACATATCCTTTTCTACGTACTCACATGCACATGTTTCATGGCTAATTTCCATAATGACCTATATTACTCCTTTTTATCGTTGTTCGCTTGAGGAGTTGGGCTCACACACACACACACACACACACACAAATAAAAAAATCTACGAGTGTAGGCCTGTGTCTCGAGTGGAAAATGGGATTGGGCGAATCCGATATCATCGTAGACGAGTGATATTAGTCGCTCTAATTCAACGAGCATCAGGTTGTTGTTGCTAAGTCAAGAGAAAAGGACTCAATCAAGTATTCATTTACCTAGACACGGACCTGCTAGATAACCTTCGTAGACGCAGAGCCGTGTTTTGCATTTCTCAAGTGACCCCAGTCTCATAAATTCCCCCCAGACATGATATAAATTACATGGGAGTGAGTATTCCTCAACGTCACCTTGTCTCTCTTCTGGGATGACGTTAGAGGGGAAATTTCTCCGAGTTTAATGCCTCCGCTAAAGTATTTTTTGCCAATTTATTTCCCCATCTCATTGTGATTATTACTACGTGGGCTTGAGACTGATTTGTCATTTGCATGTAGTAATCCTTCATGTGATTAGTCTAATGACGTGGAGGAGAGAGAGTACATTAAATCACTTTATTTTCATTTTGTCCCATTAAATTCCTACTGCCCTGCCTAATGTGTTATGTCCATAGGGGCGAAAGAGTCGCAATTTATTTTATTGCAGAGCACTTTGCTTTTCGCAAATGTAGTGAACCACTCGTTTGCGGACAATTACAAGCGGGGAAAATGGATAAAATGTAAAAATGTGGTTGAAATAGAAGGGTTGTGTGGTTTCACCTTCTGCTCCTAGCTTGCATTCCTCCTTCACCCAAGCCACTTGTGGGAGTAAGAGAGAGCAACAGCTGCATTGAACAGTTTGCAAGAACAAAAGGCTCTGCATGATGGCATAATGGGCGCATTAATATTTCAATTAACAATTTTTCCTACTTTCCCCCAGTTTCCCCTACTTTGTGTTTACAAAGGGAACCTTTGCTTCACAGGGGAAAAGAGCGCAACAAGGAGTAAGGCGTTCAAATGGATTTCCTCCAGAAATGTGAGGCAGCACTTGGCCGTGTGTGCGGGGGTCGTCACAAGAGTAATTGCGAGCCGTCACCAGCCTCAAAAGAAATAATGTGTTTCTCTTTACAAATGGCCACTCTCGCCAATTAATTATTTAGTAGGGGATGCATGCGCACTTTACCTTCAAAAACTCGGCTCCATCTCCGAAAATTTATTTAGACAGAGGGTACGATAATTTCTGGAGATATGCCAATCAAAGCTGGCATCTCTCTAGATGTATTACACGAGCCAGTATATACAATTCTGCGCAAAGGTCAGAGGTCGTTGGATGAGAGTGCTATAGGAGGGCGCGGTGGTGAAGGACAGTTTGCTGGAATGGGATTAGCCACTTGGTGAACACACGTAACCAGTGGAGCGAGCGGAGTTAGACATGACGAACATTGTCGTGTCACAAATGCTCAGTGTTTTATCCTCCTGCTCACAAGCTCCCATAATAACACATTGATAATAGATGGAACCAATATCCCACTCCATGTTCCCATCTTGTCAAATTGATTTTTCCCCTCGCAGGTCATTCCACGCTATTCCCATTGTTCATATCTATTTTTACACGGTGCAAAAGTTCTAAAATAGAAATTACCTTGCATCAGTTCCACATTCTAGTGCAAAAGTCCGGAATTAACTTTCCTGGAGAATTTGAGAGAAAGGGATTTCTCTCGCAAAAGTTTCCTTCCAAAAACAAAATTTCTGAGAAAAAGTAGCTTGCAAAGGTAGAGGCCATCGGCCCACGTCAAGTGAAAGCACACAAGAGGCTTTTCACGTGTTCAGCAAGGGAATTTCTAGAGAGCTTCCTCTCTAATTTCTCCCACCATCTGCACAACCTGATGAATTTTCCTCTATCATTTATTCAAATGCATTAACTATTTATGCATTCATATCTAGTTCGTATCATGCAGTGAAAGCCTGATTTCTTCTCCGGCTACAATGATGATATTTTGATGATGTCAAGGAGAGTTTCGTCAAATATAGTCAGTCACTCTTCCTTTTTTATTCATTTAATTTTCAAGTTCACATTTTGCAATGGTACTTGAGTCAGCTTGCAAATCGGATTTACAAAGCCTCATTTCAAGGAATTTTTCTTTGTCGGATTGAGTGTCGGAAAGAGTTTATTTTTTCTTCATTTTTTTAAAATCTATGCATAATATAATGTGAAAACTTTTACAAACAAACCCACGTATAGCTTCCATAGAAGAAGAAAGTTGTAAAAATTTGGGATAGCCTTGTTGCTTCTTTCGCCTGACGGTCGCTTTTCTGGTAGTTCTGGTAGCTGTCGATAATTCCTTGTGACATTATATCTCATTTTATGACGTATGTCGAATGTTTTTTTACATTTTCCCCTTTCCCCCAGCCAATAAGCCTATTCTCCATTAATAATTAATCGAGTCTAGACCAGAGTTTATGAATGCGAGGACATGAACGCAGTGTGGAAAATAATAAGATTGACGATATGGATTCGAATTGTTTTGTGGCATATATCCACATGTGATTGTGTCGTCAAATATAATAATATTCTGCGTCATACTTGTGGGATATTATGATGACGTACTATATCTGAGTAAAATATGTCGCTGTAATATTTTTCCATTAAATTTGTCACGACAAAGTCCAGGTGAGTTTGCATTCGAAATTTCAAACCAGTACATTATCTAATTACACCTTACCGGCTCAATGTGGAGTAAACAAGCGGTGGCATTTTGGAAAATGTCATTCACGTTGCTATCCCAGCATCGTCACTCACATTTCCCCAGTGGAGCGAATAGAAGGATGCCGTCTTTGTTTCTTTCCGTTAACCGCGTCATCAACCCTGTTGAAAATTTCCCCATCTCCTTTGAAAGTGTACATTTAGCCATTATTCAGACGTGAATATTTTCGACTCGCACACTCACACAAAATATTATCTACGTAATGAAGTTAGCGAGGACGGAGCTGATTGTGAGTTTACAAATGAATAATTAATGGAGATATCTGGCAACCTAACTTAATTGCTATTTCTCCCATATTTAGCCCCAGTGTTTCAATTGACGCATCTGAGAATGATCCGGTTAGCGATAAGATTGAATAACGTATATCGGCATGAAATAATCATGCTTGACGTTCATTATTTACCCCCACACTTGATTCATTATTGCGCATCAGCTATTTTTATCTTTCCCAACCCGCACCTTCACTTGCTTTCCAATCAGAAATTAAAACAATGCAACAACAGTCGCATTTGATGGAAGTGGACACTGCTGGTGACAATAGAAGCACTGTCTTGCAATATGACACGTACACGTCCATCAAGTCACTTCATCCATCTCGAAGTGAGTCGTGTCGTGTCCTGGTTTTCCTTTAAAAAATACTTATGACGATATATGAGAATTGACGTTTTTTTAGATGGACGCTTGCTCGCATGCATCATTGATGACGATAGCGTATATATCTAAGTCTAATAATGGTATTACATTTTCCCTAAGCGTATACACAATCAATGCTAATTGCGTCATAGTTTATATCCCTTCATTTATCATTCATATCCGAGCAAGAGCTGCTCACAGGACAAAGCTCATATAGTTTTTCCCTTCATTTTTCCTATTGAAATGAAAAAAAATCGCTTCCACATGCACACGAGGACCTGACAGTCCAGAATTTTCTTCTTCTGTGTATGAAAATGTCAACTTGTCATTTCTCTCTCATTGTCTGCATAAAGGGCAAGGGTGAGTAGACTATTCGGTTGAAAATATATTTATGCTGGGAACACCATTTTTTTAGCACTGTTCCAATTTTCTAATAAGGCTTTTCCTTTCCTGGTCTAATAATCTTTGGGCCTGATAGCTTACGCTAGGTTGTAGGTGGGGGGGGGGGTGCTTCCAGGGCAAAGTTGGATTGAAATAATACCCTGGAAAAAAAATTGTTAGAAGGGAATTTCTCTTTAATTTCCTAAAAGCAAACAAAGAGGAGCAACCAGGCCCAGTTATTGTTTGCACGGATGGACTAGATGGTATAGGGATACAATCATAATTAAAAAGAGGATGGGTTTGTACACGTATTCCCTTTGCTTTGTAATTCTATCCTTTTCCCCGTTCATTGGAGATCTTTCCTATCTTGAGCACAACATGCAAGTGGTCACAAAACCCAAAGTTCCGCGCATTAAATACACTTATTGTTGTGATGCATGTTTTGAAAGTTATGGTTATAACAACCTTTCGTCTTCTCAGAAATGTTTGTTGAAAAGTAAAAGATACACTTGCATAATGAACTTCCGCAAAAGGAGGTGGACCAGAAAAATGGCAAGAACTGAGAATGTTTTATGTTTTTTTCAGGAGAAATATCTTGGAATGCAGTGATACAAATTCTAATTAAGTAGCTTAAGCACTCACTTCCAATGAATAAATCAATACATAAAGGTTCGTAAGAAACCTGCCGGAAATCTGGCACCTTCATCAGGGATGTGTAGTTGTGTGCTCTTTCCCCTTAATTAATGTAGCTATGCCTTTGCGCTGTTCAAGAGCCGACACTTACTTCATTTCCCTTTATTTCCAGCGTAGTGAGTCTTAAAACATTCTCCGAATTTCTTTAAAAACATTTACTCTCCTAGAAAGTTTTACACTCTGTTCAACTCATCAAAACGTAGGCATTTTCATCTTGGAAGTTCATTGGTAGCATACTTAATCGTCTACAGGATGATCCGATACTGCCCTCATTAGCAAAAAGACATATTTTCTTTCACGAATCAAGTTGAGGTATTAGCTAGAAAGTCTGAGAGGAGCTCGTTAAAAATTTCCAAACTCTCAACTTTCCTTTTGGATTACATAATGTATGCAAACAGGACAATTATCTTGTCAAAAAAAAGACTTGACTGTTTACTTGTATTTCTTAATTTCGCTGTATACAATATCAGCATTGTTTTTTAGCTCATTATTTGCAACTACAGTTTTGGTTTTGGCAGTTGCAACAAAGAAATATTACTCCAATCCTGAAGATAGAATATTATTTTAGGAGAGAGTTTGTTGCCTATTTAGTGTATTCCATAGCAGATCCCAGTCAAAATTTGCAACTCACTCATCAATATTGATATAAAAATATTCCATGTGCCCTTCAGTCAGCAACATGTGGAGTTGTGCACTGGAGCAGATCTCTATTTAAATCATGTCCTCTTGGAAATCATATTCCATATCGAATCCCATTTTTCCTTCTTCGTAAACACATGTATTTAAGAAGCAGGCAAGCAGCTATTTCAACCGACGACGATGTTTGAGGACAAGCTCGCATAAAAACTGGGTCAGCTTGGCCACCCAGCCAGCACTCACTTGTTCACATATATTCTTGTAATGCGGACGATTTACGTTCTCATCACTTGGATTCATGTCCACTGCCTCCCCTCAGTTCACAACTCTCCAGTCGAAGGTCGCGATGAGCTTTCCAATGTCACTCAAAGCATATTTCCATGCACATGACACCAACCCCTGGAGCGTATTGCAACTCGCGCACCGCTCTGATTCCAAGTTAAACCCGATGCTTACAAATTATACAATCATTAGGGAAATTCATAGTTGCTCCTTATGACCATGTACGGATGAAATTACATGAAAAAGGTAAAACTTTTCCGGCACTTGGACATGCTTTTCTCTCTCACTGTCTGCCAATCAGTTTTCCTTTGAATGTCAAGGAACAAGGGGATTATTGACGTGGTTCTTGCTAACTTTATCGATACTCTTCTCCTGTGTTTTCCACGAGTGCCGCTGACGTGGATATTAGTACTTCATATTACTTCATGGATGATGCTAAATATGACAACGAAATTAAATTATCTACTTTGAGCATGTGATTATCTCGGTTGGGGTAGCAAAACCCTCAATAAATTTAACAACCTTTTATTATCAACTACAAAATATTAGCAAGAACATATGTTTATCACAGTGCGAGAGAATAACCACTGGCAATTACCAAATTGTCAGGAAAATCCTACCCCATCAGTAAAAGATACGGCATGAAAAACAGCGTCGTATTTTTCACCTATCATTATGTATCCTCCTCATTATTTAGCATTGGTGTAGTTATCACAAAGCTGAAAATGACACTGAAAGTGATAGCTGATGCTCACTGTTGATTTTTCCATTGGAAATATAAACAAAATGAGTTTGAATAGAGCTAAAACATTTTATGTGAAGCACTTTTGTGATACGCAACCACTTGTAAACCTGTCAGAGCTGCCAACTTTACATAGGTATTCCCAATGGTTCACACACACTTTATTTTTGCACCGAGAAAGCGGCACGAGTGGAGTCAGAAATAGTCATGAATATGCATAGAGGAATACGAAGTGTGCTCTATTATTAATTGTAAAAACGTACACCCAAGTGGATAGGTATGTGCGCTCGTTATATAGTAAAAAAAACTAATCAGACAGTCAATCAATTGTGCAAACTTTGCTCACTACGTAAACACAACCGAAGGAATAACGTCCTTCAGGGAAAAAACAAAGAAAGGAAGGCTTTTTAACAAAAATTCCAAAAATATCCTGCGATAACTACTCTCCAGACAAATATAGTTTCCTTGTCCCTGATATCAAGGAAATTCGTGTTGGATTTTTCATGACTCGAACAAGGGACCAAGAGCGGAAAGAAAAGTATGCTTAAAACTTTCTACCTTTTTCCACATTTCTCCGAAATTTACATGCAAGT
The DNA here is from genome assembly GCA_027743935.1 of Sinodicranocentrus sp. ZH6. Classification (NCBI taxonomy): domain Eukaryota; kingdom Metazoa; phylum Arthropoda; class Collembola; order Entomobryomorpha; family Entomobryidae; genus Sinodicranocentrus; species Sinodicranocentrus sp. ZH6. The sequence continues at coordinate 30,091 of JAHZNA010001630.1, forward strand.
GTATGCATACGTGCAGATTGAATCTGACGATAAAAAATAGTGGGTATTTTGTGGTTTTCCTTGTAATCCATAAAAAGTCAGTTGGAAGTATGTGTAGGGAAATGGGAAACGGCGTGGAGCAATTGTACAAGTCTTCTGACAAAACATGTATTCCATGTACATTTGCACATTCATATCCATCCACTCATTCCTTTCGTGTTTTCTTCTGTCTTGAAATTGAGTTAGAGCGAGTCCTTACTCCTCCAAAATATTCGTTGGAATCAAATGATCAACGTAATTTCCATTACTTTTTCAACTCACAAAAATCTTTTCCCAATTGACTTAATCTCTTTCTCCCGCTTTCTCTACACACATGTTGTTTACCTCCATTCATATTTTACTGAAAAGGAAAATCCTTATTCAGGTTTGTTTCGCAAAGTGAGGGAAAAAGTTTCAGATTTCAGAGAACAGTTTTTCAATAGGTTTTTTTCAATCCTCAATAAGGCGCAGCTTGATTGAGCCGTTGAAAGATGGTTTAGAGTCTTTTTTCTTGACGCAGCACCTAGTCGTCGAGGACACAGAAACCCTGTAGTGCTTACTTCCATGCAGACACACAAAAATACGTATAAAGTGTATGTAGATATTTTATCCGTTTTTATGTTCCTTTATTGCGCAATCAAGAGTTTGGATTAGGGAGGAAAAGCGTCACGAGGAAAACCTGTAGTTTTGTGTGCAAAGCATAGAATCAGGCTATTTTTAGCGAAATATTGGTGAAATGGCCTTAGCCAGTCTTATGTTATTAGGGGCACCATATGTGGCATCTACTCGAACATGTTACTATTAAAAGGTGTGCTTATCCCAACTCTCTCTCATGCATGCACTCTCTACAACTATATTTTCTCGCTTTGTGTAACCCTCAATTTTTGTGGGAATGAACCTCAAAAGAAAGTGGCCAGCCTTTTGTTATTTTCTCCAGAAGCAATCTAATTCCAATACACTGCGTATAACCCGTATACTTCCTGTTGTCCAGGAAAACGATGGGGAGCATATAGTTCAGAGTGCACATTTCAAGTTTGTGAGTAAAAATAGCTTGGGAATGGGATAGCTGTCGATGATGCATGGAAATTTGTGCAAGAAAAATGGGAGTTTTGACGAATAAACGTAGATATGGAAAATGTGGTGTGGTGTGTGTCAATGCTTACAAATACAATTCTCACAGGTTAATATGGGAATGGAAGCTTGTATTTTCTCTTCGTTTCCTGTCATTATCCTATTAGGTCTGTTTCTCCATTCATCCATTCATTTTCTCCCTGCTGGAGATTTTTTGGAATACAATATCGCGTTGTTTTACTTGATATACTGGTGGCCAGTGGAAAATAGTTGGTTGCTGACATCACAGCAGTTGACGGTTATGGAAGGAGGTGCTTTTGTGCGGTGACGTTTGTTGATTACACATCCGAATAAAAGAGTGACCATCTGCTTCCTCGAAAATTGCCTCGATATTATCGCAAAAACATTTTCCCCTCTAGTTCTAATAATAATTCCCGTACGTGCCATATATTATTATATGCATATGCCACGCTATTTGCATGTATAATTTCCCCCTACCTTTCGTGACCAAGCTGCTGCTAATAACTTCTCGTCAGAAATGAGACTCATTAAATTAGGAAATTACTTCTAATTCACGCATCCTCCCCCTTTAAACTCACCACTAGAAAGAAGGGAAAAAACTCCATTCCTGCTCAAGCACACTTTGTGGATTTGTCCTTCAGGAAAATTCAACAAGCTCACGACACGTGTGTGTATCCATTTACACCTCCAATCAATACCTTTATGCATGTTCTTCTCTAGAAAAGTACGTGTGGGCTGAAATTGAGTACATAGATCGTCTCTGTATATTCCACCTGAAGCTTGGATGCAATGAGTGCGCCATGTAAATCCTTTTCCTCATTGGGTGATACTTTCTGAGAGCAACCTCTTTCTTTGAGTAGAGAAATGGAGCGAGAGTGTGGAGCACTTATTTGCCTCTTATCCACACCTTGCGCTTCAAGTCTCTGAAAAATGTATTTTCCTTTTCCTTCATGTGTGTTAGTACATGTCGTCAACCTAGGATATGAGAGACAACAGGTGCGGATGATGCTGGTATTGCTAGTAATGCTGGTATCGCTAGTAATGCTGGTATCGCTAGTAATGCTGGTATTGCAAATAATGCTAGTAGCACAATGTGAAAAAGCAGTTTAAAATATTCCGGAAGGCCTTCCGTTTCTCTAGTTGCATTTATCTTTAGTAAATAGCCTGGTGTGATAAAGCTCCTTTTTCTCCATCATCCTCCTCGTTATCTTCTATGATAAATACGAAACCAAGATTTAACTTCAACACTGTGAGTAAAAGATTCCTCGGTTGAACTTAAAATTTGGGGGACTATGGCGTAAACAAGAAAACGTGCAGAATGTCAGCGGCATGTCCTCCCGATTTATTTTTACCAAAAGGAGAAATAAATAACTTTCGAAGCCAGCCTATTTTGTAACATGGCTTGAAAAACAAGGCCAAGTCTTAGGTCCAACTGTGTCAGTTCATGTGCGGAACTGACATCCAGATGAATGCATGCATTACGTGCGGACAAAGGGATTTCCAGGATGATTCCAGCATTTGCACAGGACTTTCAGGATCATTTTGTGATGATCCTTGTGTCAGCAGCAAAGCGGAAATGTACACATTTCCAGAATACGCAAATACAAAAAAATGACACTTGGCCGGAATTTCAATTTTCCAGTAGAGACTCGCAGAGACCATGTCTCTGGCTGTTTTTACCAAACGGCATAACACATTTCCACGACAGACAACAAATTTCGACGTTTGATCTCAAAAACCTGTTGACAGTGTTGACATATTTCCTTCCATCACCATAAATTTTCCTATTTCCGTTGAAAAATAATCCGTGTGGATCTAGCTCTGCTGACATTTACACGTTGGATTAGAGCAATAAAACAGAGCAAAACAATAATAAGGATAATATGATGGTGACCTTTGCATTTTTTGGCAGATATTTACCCTCTCCTCATCTAGTGCCTTGAAGGAAGCTTCATAAAATGGAGATATGTGTGACCTCGTTGTTACTCTTCTTGATGACGACATGATCCTCGCTGCTAAGCTCTCGACTTCCTTCTTCCGGAGGAAAAACTCGTATAGAATTATGTCGTACATTTTCTACACTCTTAATCCCTCCTCCTGCGATATGAATGTCCGGTAGACTTATTTCCAAAAGTCAGCACAGACCTATATTATTCGCCCTGGAGGGATTCCGAGTAAAACGTCCAGATGTTTTCAAATGTCATGTGAAATACAAAAAATAATGAGGAAATGTAATATTGTTCGTGTCACAAACTTACAAAAAGGCTGATCTTAAGTAGGTCTCAAAGCCAGGATTTTAATGCGAGTTTTTAGTGTAGTAGAAATGATCTCTTTTCGTATAATTACGAATCAAAGAAGGCACAAAGACAATTCTGACTGTAATTACTTTTGCATCATGACAAGGCAGTCCAAGTGGAAACAGACGTGGTCCTCACATTTTATCATCAAAAGCGCCAAAATATGATTTTTATGGCGTAAAGCTACTTCTCAAATGAGCCACCATATGATGTACTCAGTAGTCATAATACTGTGTAATGGCGTATGTGATACGCACGAGCGCTTATCCCATTTTGATTATATCAATGAAAATCGTTTCATTAGATTTATGGAAACAACGAATGTCCGGAATACGAAGAAACAAGAGTCCATTTGGGAATTTAACGGCACACTATTTTATGATCGACATTCACACGGGATTTTTTTTCTGGAGTAGCTTTCTAATCAAATCCATTTTATGAACGACCTCACATTTTGCTGTAATTTTTGTCCTAAACATTCGTTTGGATGCGTGTCGGAATGGACGCGTGAGAAGAAGCCTTTGTGCGTGACATTAGGATGACGGGGAAGTCAAAATTATTCCAATGACTTGGGTCGATGATGCCACACATTTTTGGATAAAGCACGTCAAACTCTTGAACAGCAAAAAGCCGACCTTGTTTCTCTGAAGAATCCTAGGAATGGGGGTTTTATGAGAGAGATAAAAATCAGGACAGTACATGGGTGGCCATACACAGCATCATTTTCTACGGGTTGCTAGCAACATAATCCTCGAGTGAGAGCCCACCAAATGGGCAATTCTGCTAAATTTTTTAAGTAACTCTTTGTGTTGCTCGGTCGACTCATGTGTCCCAGTGGTGATCCTAAAAGAAAAAGGGAGCTTTCCCCGAAACAAGCTGCCCATGCTAGTCAACACCATAAAAATATATTTATATGCTTTCCATAAGTTAAGCTTCTCCTTGCTCCACACATTTTTTGTCTGAAAATGTCAAAGGATCACTTTCCTCACTATCTCGTTGGCTGTGAAAACTTGAAAAACATAAACATGCCGCTCTCTTCTTCCCACTTGTGTTTGCTTTGCTAGCTTGGAATGCCACACAAGTTGAGAAAAAAGGTAATGAGGTTGGCTATCATATAACATTTGGCATATGGGTGGCACACCAAAAGTGGCATCAGTTTATGGTGGTATCATAAAGTGGAGCCTCTAGAGGAATTAATTTATATGGTTGACCCCTCCTTGCTAGTCTAAAAGGAGGATGTTGAGTGAAAACCGCGACGCCACAATACACCCCGCACCATCTCGCCTACCAAACGTCCAACGTAATCCTCTTACACCACCCACCCCCTTTACCAACCTCACAAAAACATACTTCTCCGCTGAGTAATTAAGAGATGAGCGCGTATATTATTGAGAAATGGAAATCAGGTAATTTGATGAGCTTATATACATCTTCCAAATGTTGGTTCGTCAAATTACTCACAAATATCGTGTGAAAGTTGAGAGACGACTTTTCCCATTCCATATAATATATCCTTGTCATTTGCTCACCAAACTTTCCAATGGATTTTCATGGGGAGGCAGGCTATTGACCTGCCACCAATATTGGTGAAACGGCTCTTGGGTGGAAGAATGTGTGTGGGACACTGGTTCTTGTATGTTTGTTATTGAGGGGGTAGTAATGAATAATACTGGGACAGTGAATCCCCACTCCCGCTCATACATGCATTCATCAGGACATGAGCATATCAAAAAAATTAATGTCGGTGTGTGTTTATAGTGCAGCAGAGTGCATCGCATGACTCCCTTTGATTACCACAGAATGGCAGGCAATGAGGAAAGGAACAAGAGGGAGTATTTCTCTCATGTTTGTTGCTCTTTTGTTTGGGATTTTTCGGGATTGTGCACGCCTTGCCTTGCTTGTTCGCCGACAAAAGGGAGAGAAATGCCAGTGCCGAGGCACAATTCACTCTGTCGACCCATTGACGTAAGCGACACATAGGGAAACACTCACAGAGCATTGGGAGCTACAAGAAACGCTCCTTTTCTCGCCGTTTTCCTTGTGGCATGTTGCAACACGGCTGTATAATTAGAGTGTGTGCTCAATTGCTCCTTTCTATCATGATGGGCATCTTCATATACTCCATTATATGTGCTATCCCATAAAACCACTCAATGAGTTCTTTTGGGGAAAAAACGGTCGAGAGAGGGAATTAAATCCATTCACGTAATAATCACACGACATGCCCAACTTTTCAAAATGCTTTAGTTTTATACATACATATGATGATAGGAGAGAAAAATAAGGTATGGCATGCCTCCACTTGGGGTAGAACATGAATGGAGCAAGTTGCAAAGCAAGAAGTCGTTCAACAAAACGCTTCAAATAGAAGAGCGACTTTCACGATGAAAAGAAAATGTTCTCTGATTCCTTTGCTCTTGTCAAAAAGTTGAGCATTTATTTTAACCAAGTTGGGATTTCTCCCCTTCTTCTCGGTACAGACTTTGCAGCGTATTGGGTTTGAACGCTGTAATGACATTGTAAGTGGGCTACGCTTCCTGTATTTACACACATTGAGCTTTGGTCCGCCCCCATAATAATAATTGCCATGAAATCAACTGTAATTATCTCGAGTAAACATGGGATTAACGACTTTACGTAACAGATTATGTTGGAAACAACTTTACGTAATTGCATTATGCAGAAGAAATGTTTTGCGCCGTTTTTTGCTTGGGCGGGTAAAAGAGATAAAAGCGAGAATGGGCAAGGTTGACCATTAGTCATGAACATTTGGAAATTTGGAAAGTCGAGCATATGCAATATGAACTTGTACTTTGCCGCAAGTAAATTTCAATTAAAAATGATTCCCTTTTCGTTTTCACTTCATGAGAAATGTCATGTGGGTAGCCACAAGCTACCAGTGGGATCACCATGGGTGGTCTCATTTACTCTTCGAATTTCAATTTTCTCGCTAGCAAATCTCGAAACTTTATTTCAATCGGATTTTCCATACAGTCGACGCTGTTACTTTTACAATACAACTTTCTGGCGAGCAAATGAATTTTCATTTTTCCTCTTCATCTACTCCAAGAGTTGAATAAAAAAGTGAAAGTCAATCCTGCACGTGGCTTTGAGCACATTATGAAGTGTGGTGGCATGGTTAGCTTTCACCAATTTCGAACTAAAACCCGTTTTATCATTGAATTGGATTACCTACGTCATGCATGTGACATGCTGTAATTTTCCAGTCCATTGTGTCATTTGTATGACTGCTCTAGGTCAGTGAAAATGTCAGTAAGACTACTCCCGCTATTGTATACACTAATAATTTTCTGGCTGTATAGCAACAGGATAAAAAAAATAACTAGTGTAACATGAGAAGCGATAGAAAGGTGGAGGTGGATGGATTCGTGAGGGTGAGCTCGTTTGCGGAGGGAAATTTGAGGAGGAGAGAAAACGTCTCTTTTTACTTTATACATACAGGCAAGATGGGAGTTTGTGGAACTACGGAGGGAAAAAATCTAAATTGCACTTTATTCTCTTCCCTCAAACATCCCATCAGTTCAAGTTGTTTCGTACGTGAACATGATCATCCTCATCATGCATCATTCATGGTCTGGGATGAGCTCAAGCATGGAAATAAATTTCGAAAGAGGAGATGAAAAAAGTTGACATGGATAGATAGACACTTCATCGCACAATCCTTCTTCCCATCTACGTGACCACTTTTACGTATGGACATTTCCCCAACACGGAATCATATAAACTAATCCCATTCCAGCGATTCCACTTAAAAACTCTGGAATACTTGTTTTTGTTTTAAAAAACGAAAAGTATAGACAGCTTGTGGCTATGCGGATGAGGAGAGTGATCCACAAAATCAGTTGACCTTTGGCATATCATGACCTACGAAGACGCTCACTCAGACAGAGGAAGCTTTCATTCACTTTCTCCCCTTTTCGATTCTCAATCTCATTCCAGCAAGTAGATATTTATTATAAAGAGCTGTTTGTCAATAAGAAAGGGTTAGCCAAATTGGGTGGAGGAATAGAACAAAGGAGCTAAGCAAGGAGGAAGACAGGCAGAACAGGATGTCAAATCACATTAAACTTTTTCCCATTCCCCGTGCATCCCTGTCCCTCTTTCTTGGAAGTCGTTATCCACATTTTTCATTGGTCAAAAAGACTCGGTCCTGGTTTGCTGGAGCACTAAATTTCAGAACCCTCTCAAATATAAATTGGAGAAATGTCCTGTCTGTGACGCTGAGAAAATGCTGTGAAGCGAGTAATTTTGAGAAATCACTTAAAAAACGTGCATGATTATTTCTACTCGTAAGTCGCTTGCCCGTCTTACCAGAATTCCGCTGTGGGTGTGTTTTACTACCCAGCTTCTTGGAATTCAGTCAAACGTTATATATGACTCGTAGGCAGAGCTCCCACCCCGACACTTTATTTTTCAAGCAGTCACCCCCGCTAAGGTAGACAATAGCAGTAAATCACATCATTTTACACAGAGCTGCCAATCAATCAGGAGAAAAAAGGCAGCTAGGTGTGCGGAATCCCTTGTACTCGCCAAAAGTAGTTCGACCCAAAGTATCAGTTTTCCATGTATCCAACCGGAATCAAGTTTCTCATTTTTTGCGTGCATATTTTAGACACGAGTATTTTTTCATTACACCATTGTCAGCCCAGTGTTCAGAGAGAAGCGGGTACATGTTCATAGATACTTTTGCCAATGTTTTTATAGCCTTTCCTTTCATTTCAGAGTAAACTCTGAATTTACGTCATTGGGGGAGTTTGCCAGTGGTGGTGATGCTGATGATGCGGTGGTGGTGGATACTGAATGGCGAAGGCAGGGAAAAGCTGGAGAGAGAGAAAAGTCGTGTCTCGTCTTGCATCTCCCACTCGTCAAACTCAGCTCCACGCAAAAAGCTCCCTTGTTGTGGTTCTTGCCTTATCTCAGCCGTTCTACAATATCCGAAATGCTCGTCAAAGCTCTTTCCTCTTCCCCAGTTTTTATCCATCTCTGAGAATATCCTATTTAAGTGGAACAAGTAGATTTACAAGAGGGCACTTGCACATCCTTTTTTTCCGCCGTCACTGTTTTACAAGGTTGTTCTGTCCTGGTGGAAAACATCTCGAGGGCTCCGACATGTACTCCACTCATGCAGTCATCATTCATTTCCCATTCTGACAATGAGAGCAACTCACAGAGAGAAACAAGGTGAAGTGAGCTATTCTTTTATTCTTCTTCCCCTCCACCTTCACCACAGCCGTCACTCCAAACCTGGAACGTGGAGCTTTCTAACGGATTGAAAGTCATGAAAATGGGGTTATATGCGAGATTTCCTGGCTAGTACTATTCAAGAAGTCAGGTTGACATTTAGAACTCTGTTTTATAAAAATGTGAAACCTCTATGCACAGTCTTTGGGGAATTCATTTAGAATCCGTATTTACTTTTCAAGGTTTCCACCACCCTCAGGTGGAAAATAAGTCGGTCATACAAGTTGTGTGTAGGCAGGGATTGCAGTGAGAAAGGGAAACAGTGACAACGAAAACTGTGAATCCTATGAAATGAAATCAATTTCACGCCTTGACCATTCTTCCATAACATTTACTCGCAAGTTTTTTTCACTCTCTTACCTTTCCCGTCTGCTCACAACTACTGCTTCCAAGTCTACGCTCACGGGAAAAGCGAAAACGAAATCTGATCTTTGGCAGGATAATAAAATGACGCGTAATATGATTTTCCATGTAAAAAGAGATTTCTCATCCAAATCTACTCCCAGTTCCTATTTACTTTTTACGAGTATGGCTTCGAATTCTGACTGATAAGCTTCACTTCACCCTTTCCATTTTCCATCTTATCCTATTGAAAGATGGGATAGGCGTCGTTGACTGTAAAAACCTGCTAATCCTAATCATGTCTTTTTTGTCAGCTGAAGTTTTTGAGGACTTTAATTCCATTCCATTCTTGCATAGTAGAGACACATAGATGGTGATGGTAGGTGTTGAAACGTGTTTTTTCTGGACATTCACAGAGCTGCAAGAAAACAAACATGCGTTGGCGCCTACTTTCCAGCAGTAGGTGACCAAATGATGACAAATGAGTGAGACCATATGTTGATTTCTTGATTAACTCTGCAATCTAGAAAATCAAGACAGCTTCAACCCACACCATCTCTCATCTTGTTCGCTGTCTTGACTTTTGCTCCTACTCTGACATGAGATTGATGGAGCGTTTTAGCTTTCCTCGGAAGAGCTGTGACGAATGAGTCTTTCTCGGGATGCATAAACGCCAGCAATCCTTATATAAATTCCTTGGGCTATTTGAAAGAATCTTGTTCAAGTAAATGTTCAAAGGGTTTATTCTTTCCTCAACAGTTCCCCCTCGGGTCATGTATTTCTGAGTGCCCAAATTTCTTACGAGTTTTCTAAAGTAAGCTCATATTTTGGTCTACATGACTCCAACTATATATTATGATAACATGATTGGTATCCAATATATAATCCATTCAGTCAGGGAAGAAGAAATAACATTCTGTTTCACTTTTGTTTTATTTGGATCTGTTCATAATAGAGTGGAAGCTTGAGGAATATGTACATTTGTGAAAGGAATTTCCCAATTGTGTAAATTTCCAATTTTTCCTATTTACTGTTGAACAAAAACTTGTTGCAATTTTCTCCTTTAAATACCTTTTACCTGTTAAATTTCCTATAACCCTTCATGCTAGCAAGGCCAATATACTTACTCAGGCGGCGTAATGTGTGGCAAGCAAAAAAAGCGTAGGAAAGCTGAGCAGATTGGCAAATGTCACGATCGCAATGATCCTCCACGAGTCACCTGATTTGAAGGAAGCACGCCATCATGATATTCAGATGGAAAGCTATATGTATTCGAAATTGGAATATGGAAAAGAAGAGATGGAAAGAGAGAGACACGAAACAATCTTTGAGGATCACTACACCATCCTTATGATGTGTGTACACATGAGAAGGTCCACCATTCCAGTTTGACGTGTTGTATGCACGGTCTAATATAGTTTCGTCATGGTTTTGATACGTTACTGTGTGACATGTCATGCAGGGATGATCATCACCATCAGTGTAATCTATCTTTTTATACGCGGCAGCACACATTTCCCTCGTGGAACTGTTAATGGAAAGTAATGACATTTGGTGGGATCTCCCCCTTTCTCTTCATCCTTTAGTCAAACATTGCATGCTTCTATCCAGCACTACTTGTGTGTGTGTTCACTCTTGCTGACTCAAATTTCCTTTTCCAGTTGCTCCATCATCATCTCAATTTACGATGAAAACTATCTCTGGCTTTCATCATCAACATCACGAGCGTTGTCGGGATGATTGGGAAAATATGGGTGTGCCGCATTGCTTTCCGTGGTCAAATGCGTATTCCAGTTATTGACGTTGTTAAACCAGTCTCACAGCTTATGTTAATCTGCTGTAGGATTTTGTCCTTTTCAAATTTCAAAAAAGGATGAGTAATAATAAGTAACCAAGTTTTCTTATGCGGAAAATATTGATTCGAATTTTAGCTCTGCTTTCTATGCACATCGGTGACTGTCTGATTTTGGGCTTATAAGTCGAGAAGGATGATAAAATGCCATTTTTATTCTCCTTTTGAATTTTCCTCTCATGAATGAATCACATTTGTCCTATTCGTTACTGGTGATGCATATGTATGCGAAACGAGTGTTCCGCGAAGCCTGAACAGAGTGCTTCCTTGTAGGATGTCGTTTTAAAAAATTCAGATCTAAGTCTTTTGGAATATGCTATATAGACCTTGCCTTGCTCATGTCATAATGAAAAGAAACGAAATGTTTTCCAAAGCAGCTTCCCTTTTGGATGTGGAAAACGCACCTGTTTTCATAAAGCTGAACAGGGAAATGGAAAATTGATAGATTCCTTCATAAATAATTTATTCCACTTTCCAGTCCTTTGCCGTTCCCTCCGTCATACGTCCTCCACCTCCACGTCTTTACGTATTTCGCGTTCCAAGAAATCGGATGAAAATCTTACTAATGCTCAATATGTGGATGTAGGAGTACCTATAGTTTGTATGAGAGTTTTTATCTCTTTCTCTTTATCTCCATCCCTCCCTCTTCTGTTTTACATCGTCCAGCAAGGCATGCACGGGAAAGTACACACAATTATTCGAAACTGAACTCCAAAAACAAATATAAGACGGGATCAGTTGGGTTTTAGTGGATGCTCTGTCTGATCAAGACATACTTTGCTTCTTGGAAGGAGCAGCGGAAGAGGAAAAGTAGGCAACGAGGTAGAAGAGAGGATTAGTCTATTCTCTCCGTCTTTGTTTTCAACTCCAGAATATCCTGCACCTTGACAAGTGGCAACTCATCGGAATAATAATGATGAGCAGGGATGCTCACTTGATTCGAAATGCACACACACACACACACACAC
>JAHZNA010001631.1:0-16275 GCA_027743935.1 Sinodicranocentrus sp. ZH6
AGATAACTGAAAAATATCACTTCAAGCTGTAACTCGTGGCACACCCTTTGAGCTTTCCTCGTTAGTACTTCGGTTTCCGAGTGAAAGTCTAGGTATTGTATACTTAATTGTTGAATGACAATTCATAATTATTTAACTGTCATCATTATTAAACTAGTATCTTTTGAGTACGTAGCCAGTCCCTTAACAGAAATGCAATTAAACATTCTTTAATGTAGCTATATGTCAGACTAGGTATTGTGTTACCATCATCATCTCGGTGACATTCCATTCCTTCCAGGAACTGTTGAATTTGGTTAATGACAACACAGGATTAGGAGTCGACTCTGGAAAGCGAACTTCCATTGCAAGCGAATAACGTCGGTTGAGGGGATTAGGATGATAACAAAATGACTTTAGGTTGGGCACTTTATTCGAAAATGTCAAATCGCAATGTCTAAAACATAATACTCAATTCTTCTACAGCTTTCATCAAAGGGAAAGGCTGGGGAAGGCGGTATGTGAAAGTCAGAATTTTCAAATTCTCTCTGAAGTGCTGCATTAATGCCGAGGAAATTTCCCTTGTAGAGTCATCCAACGATATTTTTCCAGAGGAAGATTTGCGACCCTTAAGAGATCAAGAATACTTTGCCAGCAAACTTTCCTAGAAGCTTCTCCTATTTTAGAATAAATATGAGGAACACTGCAAAATAATAAGCCATCTTATGTTTGGAGCATAGGATTATGTTGAATATGAAAAAATGAATATTTCCAAGTACAGTTTTATCTTTAACTCTGTCAATTTCAATTTCCTTTCGTTGGCTTTACGAATGGTGACCAAGCCAGTTGCAATATCTTCCATCACTTGAACAGAAATGTGGATTAAGGATAATGCCTATTATATAAAAAAGGATTTAAAAATATTGTGCGAGGAATCTTTTCTTGAATGAATTTTTGTTGCTTCATACCTTCAGTTTAGGGTAAAGGGACAATACATCCACCCATCGAATTCTGTTGTCGATGGAAGTAAGGGAGAGTCGACGTAAATGTTTATTTTCCTTCCCTTCTTCAATATGCACTGTCTCGGAATCACTTTGCTGATAACTCTTAATCTTTCCTAAATGCATGATGAGTTCTTCTAGTTTTGGAGTATATTTGCCTGAAACCATATCCACCAAATCCTGCGAGTTCCTTAACACTCGAACATTGGCCAAATTCAATATTCGCATTTGAGGTCCGACCTCAGTCATAAAGTTGTAAAATTGCGGGATCCATTTTTCATCAAGCTCGAACACCTCAAAGTTGAGATACTGTCGTAAAAGTGGAGCCTGTGGGTGGTTGGGATCAGAAAAAATTCCCATAAAATGAGGGATCATCATGCACCGATTGAAATGGCCAGGGCCAGAGGACGGAGTTGAGTGGCGGTTCAGAACAATGGGACGGCAGAGCTTCAAAAATATGTTGCTTGTTGTTTGCTTCCAAAGATGGTTCAATCCTCGGCATACTTTCAACTCCTGGAAGCTCAAATACTTGGAAATATTTTCAATCACCTGTGCCCAAAATAAATAGTTATATCAATAGAATACATAATATCAGTTGATTATTATTAGTAATGATGATGGTACTAAAAATAGCTGTAACATTGGAAATAAAAATTTCGTAAATAAAATAAATACCAATTCATTCAAAAATGGATTTTTGCACTCTTCACATTCTGCCATGGTCCTAATCTGATGATTTTCCGATTTTTTTCAGCAAGTTTTCAGTATGTTGAAAATAGTCGATAAACATCCAATGATTCTCTTCTCTTCTAGAGTCACTTGCAGATCAAACTTTTCACATAAATCACAGAAATTAATATTTATTCAACATAAATGCAAGGTTGTCAAACTTGCTAACAAAAACAACTACTTTCATATAGCAGAATTATCCATCATCTGCTGTGAAGTGATACTTGGTAACATGCTACATGGCGAGATTAAGTGAGTGTTCATGGGGAAAAGGGAAAATCATTATTTTAAAAAGGAGGAATATCTTGCCCATGAATCATGATATGATGTTCTCATGTTTTACTCATGCTCTGCCTTCGCCTTCATATAAAAATATGTAAAGGAGCGATGGCCAGTCCAGAGCCCCAGAAGCCGGGTCCATGGCACCAGATGTCCATGCCGAAGTCTGGCACGGACCGCTGATGTTTGTGACCGGGTTAAGTATGGCCTTCATAATAACCTAGGCTAGCTGATAAAATAAAACATTCTATCGTTTGACAGTACCTAGTACTAATTGTAGTAAATAAACTATTTTCGTGGTACTGGTGCTTTAGCCCCGGTGCTGGTAAATTACAGTATCAAAGACAATACAATCGGGGTGCTGGTGCGTGGACCAGACTACTGGTGCTGGTGGTGCGTTTTTGGGTGCTCTGGACTCTTCACCGTAAATTTACTGAAGTTGCGTTGTGTTCACTCAGCTTCATGAATGACGGACGGGAGGATGACGGAAGACCTTGAACCAACAACGCATCTGAGCAACTGTAATATTGTATTAGTTGCTGTTGCCAGCGTGAAAGAGAGTTGACTCGGGATATTTCGGACATGATATGATGACGCAACCCATTCTATTAATAAAGTATTTCACAGCATGAACTTGTAAAACTTGTATTCACATTGAAGAATATGCAATTCCATGAGAAATCAAGTGCATAAGATACATATGCATGGCATGTTCACAAAGCTTGCATGACTTACTTTGATGGATTTGACAAACAAATAACATCATCCAATGGATGAAAAATTTCTGGGGTGTTTTAAGAATCCATTTTTCCCACAGCAAAATATCCTCATGTACTTATGTAGTAAATTTGCTTCAGTTTCTCTTCAGAGGAGTACACCTAGTCACGATGCAATTTTCCGTTTAACTTTGTTTGTGATTTTTATAGCAGATAGGTGATCCTGAGTCGAAAATCTCACAAAATATTCAAACGATTCAAACAACTGCAAAAACGAAGTATTAGCTGGGAAAGCGTATCCAATCTCAGTAACGTTATTGCTGAAATATATTTCTTTCACGGGGCCAGCCGTTACTTGCCTTGCTTGCCGTTACTCAGGTAGTTTTAATAATTTTACATACTATTTGGTTTGATTTTGAGTCATTCAATGTGAAAAAAGGTAGACCATACATTCGTGTGTTATTTCAGGATGTCGAAAAGACAATACAATTAAATCAGCAAAGAGAAACATCTTCCGGCTGGGTTTGGACTTGTTCAACTATCTTGATTTCAAATTGCTAAGATAAATTAAAAATAATTTAACAACCTCAGACCTAAATAAATAATTATTTGAATGTTTGACAGATTTTGTGACAAAGTTTGAAGCTTTTGTTGAGTGTAAAGTAGGTAAAGCCATTTATTTTTACATCATTTCAAGCACTTTATTTTTGACCTTACATTTTCGTCCATAATTTTAGTCATGTTTGAAACAAGGCAATCAAGTTTGAAATAAATGGATGAGTATTGAATGCAAAAGGGAAAAGAATATTTAAATCGACTGTATTTTTACATTCTTTAACAGTAGCTGTAAGTTTTTTCTAGATTATGTTTCACCATATTTTACAAAATAAATGCCGACAAGTAGACATCAGACAGTCCTCGGTCCTCGTATAAGTCATAATCCAATTCTGAGGCTATTTTGAGGCAATGTTAACTCGTACATTCTTAATTCCTCGATGGAGGGCGAGCATGGCATCTGCGCTTAACTAAATTGTAAAATATATGAGGCGACTAAAATACATAATCCCTGTACCTTATCATAAAACCATATTCAAATAAGTACAAACCTCTGATTTTACATTGATGTCAAGATTTGATAGCTTTGGCATGAGAGAAAATCCATAAAAAACCGATTTCTCCGTTAACCCCTTGTCCACAACTGCACTGCTTCCCATTTTAAATGTTTCCAAAGCTGTATTTAAAAACTAGTTGTTAGAAATAAGAGAATTCACTTCAATCGTTATGGATGCAGATGTAATTTACCTTTTAGATTCGTAATGTTAGGACAACAGCCTTCAAAAAAAGCTCCGTCAAAGTCTCCCACAACGCCAGAGTCATCCAACTCCTCTCCCAACACAGTTAGCTCTTTCAGATTTGGCAAATGTTGACAAATCCTGGAAAAACTAGAATTGTTCAATGGCACCTCCAAATTTTGAACATTAGGCATCCGCAATAGCAGCCGCTCCATCTGGGAGACATTGTCCTTCCAGAAATCACTCTTGAATTTCGTCAATGACAGCAAAAGATTGGGAGGTGATTCAGGAAAGCATGTTTGGAGGCTATGCTGGGACCGACAAACAGACAATGATTTCAGATTGGGCACTTTATTCAAAAACGTCAAGTCGCTACAAATCTCAACATCCATTTCTTGCAGAGCTTCCATCACTGGGAAAGGTTGTGGAATGATGTCACTCAAAGTCAAACTTTTCAAGTTCTCCCTATAGTGCTGAAATAGCGACAAGGAAAATTCACTTGTGGTGCCAACCAAGCATAATTTTTCCAGAGGGAGATTTGCAGCCTTTAACATATCCCCAATTCTTTGCCAAGCCTTCGTCTCTCCTTCAGTGTCACCAATACTGCAAAATAAAAAACCATTTCATGTTTGGAGGAAGGGAGTAGTAGCTAGTTAGTATAAATGAATGTTAACTATGAATAATCCAAATACTTAGATATCTTCAACTCTGCCAGCTTCAATTTTGTTTCGTTCCCTTTACGTATGCTGACCAAGCCAGTTGCTATTTCTTCGATCTCGTGTACATCAAGGAAACTTAAATAAAGGGTCTATCAAATGAACAAGATTTTAAAAATATTGTGTGCGAATTGTGCGAAATCCTTTTTAAATCAGTTTGTCGCTTTCCACCTTTAGTTTTGGGTATACAGACAATACATCCAACCATTGGAATTTGTTTTTGATGAAGGAAAGGGAGAGTTGACGTAAATGTTTATTTTCCTTCCCTTTAATACAAATCTTTGAACCATCATTATGCTGATAATTGTTGGTCTCTTCTTTCGGTTCAAAATTCTTAATTTTGCTAATGAATCTAAGTTGGAGAACTTCCAGATTAGGCGTATATTTGCTTGAAAGGATATCCACCCAATCCTGTGGAGTCCGTAACACTTGAACATTAACCAACTTCAATAATGTCATTTGAGGTCCGACCTGAGCCATAAAGTTGTAAAATATCGGGATACCCTCTTTAGCAAGACGATACACGAAAAAGTTTCGATACTGTTTTAAAAGTTGAGCTTGTGCGTGAGGGTGATTGGGCTCAGAATAAATTTCCATAAATTGAGCAATCGTCATTTTCAGATGGGTAGCATAAATATTATCGTTTTCCAAACGAAAGATCATACGAAGTGGGGGACAGCGCTTCAAAAATGTTTTGTTTGTAGTTTTTTTCCAAAGATGGTTCAGTCTTCGGCATACTTTCAACTCCTTGAAGGTCAAATACTTTGAAATATTATCGATCACCTGTGCACAAAATAAGCAGAAAAAAATTTACAAAATAGAAATGGATAGTGAAGATACGTCAATTACGTGTTTTAGAAACATTTGTTACCAATTCAATCGAAAACGGATTCTTGTCCTCTTCCTGTTCTGCCATTGTCTTAATTTGGTTGGATTTTTAAAACCGTCAACAAACAAGATGTGTTTCTCTTTCAAATTGAGAAAATCTCTCGGAAATCAAACCTTCACAGAAATTAATGTGCAAAGTTGTAAAACTGGTCAGCTAGATGAGCTGCTTTCACAAACCCGAGTGATCCACTATCTGTTGTGAAGTGAAGCAGGGTGAGAGTGAGTGAAGGAGTGGGCATTGCGGAAAGCATCATTTTACAGAGGAGGGATATTTCGTCCATGACACGGATCACGTTGTTTTGCTCTGCCTTGATGCATATCTCATGTAAAAATATTGAAGTTGTTGTGTTCAGGGAAAAGATGGGATAAGGATAATGACCATGAAAAAAGAACGCATCTGACTGAGAACAATGCAAAGCATTTATGTAGTTTCACAGGAAAGGAAAAAGGAAACAAGTCAATGACTTGACCGTGACCTGTGTTTCTTTTAGTTTAAGGATCTCTACCCAAACCCATTTTTATTGCCCTGAACAGGTAAACTTGTTATTTCTAGATGAGGATTTTCCCTCTGCAAAGCTCTGGTTGTTTCGGTGACTTCCTGTTTTCTTGAACTTGCACAGATGCACTTATCACGCAGAAAAGAATAAGCAGAAAAGTAGTAATCTCAGAGAATATTTTAGAGCTGTAATCTTGCTCCCTACTCCTAATGTAAAAAGGTACGCGTGCTTCTCTTCGTGTAAATATTATCACTGCGTGAAAGTGGGATGGTAAAGGAATGTCATGTCTGCATGTGATTGTCACAAAGCAAATATTTTTACTTGCTAGAAAAGGATGTCCAGAAGGAAAAGGGATTATTTGTGCCAGTCCCAGACTTGTGACTTGTTTGAAAGGATAATGAAATTTTTTCCTAAATACAGGAAAGTACTCATAAATGGACTTCAACTCAATGTAAAACTGAATATGTACTTCTTTTCTTGTATTTATGTTTAGCTCATGAGTGTGATGTGATTTTTGCAAAGTAAATAATTTTTTAATTATATATTTAAATACTGGATCGTTCTCGCTCTTTCTGGTTCCAGACGAATGAATATAAAAATCACTTGACTTGTAATTTAAATCCAACTTGAACCAAATTTGGTAGTTAAATATGAGGAGCAAATTGGTTACTCATAACTTTTATCCGAGAGGAAACCAACAAATGACAAACATTACACATTATATTTCTATTTAAACTCTTTATTCTTCTGTGAAGATTCTGTGGAAATGGACAGCCCTTTCCTGTGGACAAACCTTTTGGATAATTTTACTCTTTGGGGATTTGTGACTTAGCCAATCCTTTGTCTTGAGATAAATTTAAAAGTATCTACATATTTACAAAACAATGAACATATTGATGCACTAATTTTTAATCATTTACGAGGTAACATTTCATCCTTTTTATAGGATTGAGTTCCCTATTCATCTAATTTTCCCTTTGGAAAAAAGAATTTCCATTCAGAAAGCTAATATATGTTATGTTTTCTCAAAACTTGTGACAAAAAAGTTATTTGAATGAATAATGGATGGATGGATGGATGGAATAATATGCAAAACTCTGACTACGCTACTTTTTAAAACAATACGGATGATTTAGTTGAAATTATAGATTTCATCTAATTTAGGGTAAAATATGTTTTCCTTCTTCTGGGTATCCTCGACATTATTCATGCTTCAATGGGCGGGATTCAAGTGAGTTGATATTCATTGAGTTGTGGGTTTCCCACTCTATGCTTTAGCTTTTCATGGATATGCTCATGGCTCATTAAAAAATAATATTTAGTAATTTTGACTCAAAAATTGTGATAAATATGTATGCTGTTTGAATGAATTAAAGAAGATAGAAAATAATATCAAACTCTGATTACATCTGAATATGCCCTTTTAATATTTTCGAGAAAATATTTCCCCTCTCTTGCTCAAGATTTTCATGGATGTTATTGATCGTGAAAACGAGGTAAAATCGAGTAATTCGTTTAAATGTTCAGTTTTATGTCAAGGCAGAGCGAAATAAATTTGTTTACACTTCACACTGCAGTTGACCTTGAGGTTGAACTTGAGTAATGAGTTAGTAATGTTGACAATAGTAATTTTTTGCATGCTGACTATTTTTAAACTTTGTGATTTAAAAATTTTTTTAAAAACTCATTAAGGGCCTAAAAACAATAAGTGTCAGTTGGGCGTAGTTGATATTCTTAGATTAAACTCTTTGCCCATTTTTAGCAGGTGTACCACTCCCATATTTTAAATTCCCACTTAAATCAAATATATATAACTTGATACCTTCACATGCCTATCTATATGTAATAGTTAAGGATAAGTTAAAAACCTAAATTTGATTCAGTGATAAATCCAAACTTTTTCTCGTTTCCCCTTGTTGTGATCTTTTATTTTTAACTTTTTTCTTCTCAAATTGCTTAACTTGCAATATTTGCAATCCTCATTCATAACCACTTATGCATGCTTAATCTTCAATCTTCACATTTAGAAATTTTATCTACAAAGTATTCATCATTTCGCAATTCATTCATGTTTTCAACCGCTAATGGCATTCTCATTAATTGCAGGAATTGAAATGTTGAATTGTAGAAATCAAGTTGATTAATGCTGCGTAAGTAGAGAACTACAACAATTAATATTCCAAAAATTGATTGACTTTGAGGTTCTTCAAGATCAGAATTTGTAAATTTTAAGAGAAGAAATTTGCGTTCCTTGACCTAATTAAATGTTTCTTTTGAAGATCGGGATTCTAGCTATGAGCTCATTGATATTGAAAATTTGGTGTGCAAAGAAGCTTCACAATCAACCCAACTGAATCAAAATGAGGTTGAATTTTTCTCACTTGTGCTTTTATACACAAGCAAAAAATATATTTGGCAGGTTTCCAAGAAATTCTCAATTGTTTTGAAAAGTTTATTACATTAATGTAGAACAATGAACAATGAAATTTAACCATAACCCATTTGTCTATTGTTGAAAATAAAGTATTTATTATGATGCTATTCTAATATTTTTCATGGACTGAATTATATGTTAACGAATATCTGCCAAGCAATAAGCGGTATTTATGTATCTATCTATCCATCCATCGTGGATGCATGATATATGATTAATGATGACAAATATTGAATTACCTGTGTTCCTTTTTTCCTTCGTAAAAGAGCATCCGTGAGGCATAAATGATGATGGGAAACCTGCATAGCATCACTGTGCAAACACCAAGAGTTAAAAATTCACATGTATTTAAATATTGCAAAAAGGATTCAGCTTCCCCTCTCTACTTCCATCATGATGCATTTCCCCACTGTTCAAACAGTTGCTGTTGAAATGTACACTACATGAAGTTATATTGGATAGTTGGAATATTATATGTGGATGATAAGATTTTAAATTGTTGTACATGTCAAAACACATTTACACATGTATTTGCTTGAATTGTTAAAAAATATTGTGATGACAGATTAAACATTTATGCATGCCTGCTAACAAATTTAGAAAATCATCGGAACCACCGTCTCAAAAGAAAATCCAAATGAATGAAATCTTCAAAAAATGAGCCCCTGTTGGCATGTAACTTTGTGAAATTGTATTTTACAGATACCCCTGACCTTTTTGCATTTAAGAGGATTACATGATCACATGAATTTAATTGAAAGTCTAAATTCCATCAAGCTAAATTAAGCCCCATTAACAACAACCAATGGACAAGTTTTTTATAGGTTTTTAAAAACCCTTTTTTCCACAGCAAAATATCCTCATGCACTTATCTTTAAGCATAAAAGCAAGATTTACACATTTTCCTTGCTACTCCTCCTCCCCCTGGTAATGAATGTGATGTGCTCGGTTGGATATTTCTTTCAGGGGATGATTTTTTTTCATGAATCAGTTTATTAATATGTCATGAGTTAAAAACTTTTATCCTCAGTAGGGTGTGGGTGACCGATTACCCCCACCCCCAAAATATTGAAGGTGTAGTTTTTCACGAAACGTCCAAAAATCGCATTTTCGGGTCGATTCGACACATTTTCCTTTTTACTTCTCCGGGTCTATTCATTCCCTTGTAGGTCAATGTCAATCCCAAACATGAGGCAAAATGAACCTTACTATCTTTTGGTATAGTCCAATCACATTTTTTGGTTCACCCTTCATGCTAATGCTAAGCTAAGCAGCTTCTTAAGAAGTGAACTGTCCTGTTTCAATGTTATTTTGCGACTGACTTTATTCTGTCATCAAGCATATCATCTCCTACATCATCTTGTGTTACTTACATATCCAACAAACATCACAAAATGTGTTTGCACTAAATATAATATGTGTGATTGTCTTATTCTCACACTAACCATCTCCTTGGGTAATTGACTACCCGCATCCTCATAAAAGTCATATCTCGACACATCAGAATTTACTAAAGCAGACGAATTTTAAGGGCAATTTAAATCATATAGCTTGTGGTTACTTGAGTTAGTCAATTTTTTAAAATTCAAATGAACAGATACACGTCTTATGGTAGGGAAAGAAAGCGCGTCACTAACATGGATAGACTTTGTCAAGAATGTAACATCTTAATAAAGGGCTGCGCTCATCATAAACCGGGTATTTTATTATTTTTTTATTACATTATTACCAAATTATCAAATTTAAATTCTATTGAAACCAAGCAGAGATGTCGTTTTTGTAAAAAATACACAATATTCATCTCTACTTGATTGAGACTTAATTTTTGTCCCAATTTATTTTTTACTGATGACCTATATGCTACTAAAACCAAGTGGAGATGCTTTTTTTTGGAAAAAATACAAAATATTCATCTCTAACTTATTGAGATTAAGTTTGTGCCGTGACATGACTTACTAATGACTATAAATTACTTTTAGCGAAATGTTTCAAGTGCAATGCATTGCAAGAAGGCCGAACAGGTTGGGGCAATGATGGCTGGGGAAGATGTGCGGACTGTGATGCGTGGATGAACAGTGAGCTTGGTAAGTAAATTTACAATGTTATCATAAAAATTAAAAATTAAGGACAAAAAACTCTCTGCTTGATTTTCAGGATCTCATTCGTATTGTCTATGCGGATTTGCTAACGCGGAAACCATCGAACGTAAAATTAAAGCAGTTGGACTTCAAGAAGTTTTTTGGAATGAGCATGAGTCTGCCCTTATGATGACACACCTGCAGGAGGTGGAGCGCGTCAATATGGCCCCTCAACAACAGCTGTATTGTACGAGGGCAAGAAACTCAACATTACAACCTGGTGACGAAAGTGATGACGACGATTCGGAGTATTGATCCTCTTATTGAGCACAATTTCATAATCCCATACCTGGTACACCTTCGATTTCCGATTTAATTTGAGAAGAGAGGGCTCCGAAAAACGAAAAAAAGATAAGTTCAAACCGGTTTTCAAAGCATCAGAACTGTTGGCGAAATTGGATGAGTACGAAAAGAAAAACGCACTTCATGATCCTGGCGTATTTAATTGGGAGACGGTGGAAGATCCCCATGCAACTCCGAAGACCAAACCTTAGTTACTACTTTAACAGTGAAAATAAGCTAGCCATTAAAGATCTTAAAAAGCGATTTAATTTTAAATAGTTTTTAACTTATTGATAATCATGTTGATTGATGATATTGATACATGTATACTCCATAACTGTATTTACTTTTTTGAACAATCTCAATCTCTTACTGTATATTACTGTACACTACGCATGCATGCTATTTTATGTTGAGAATGTGGCATCAGGCAGGCTAACGGTTGTTCATTCAAAGAGCAGTGAAAATAATCCTATTTTTAATCTCCCTTACTTAGGATTGGCTTCCAATCTTACCTCTAAATTTCGACAAATAATATTTTTAAATTTTATCTCAAAGAAAGCTTTGCTTTGAACTCAATAAAACTTGTACAAATACCTAAAAACAATGAAACAAGTGTGTTTATTGTTTTATTACGTACATAAAATTATATTTAAGTGGGAAATTTCGGTTTTAACGGAGGGAAATTTTCGCTGCGGCAGGGAATTTTTTGTCGGTGTGTTAGATTCTACAGCATTGCCTCAGATGAAACCTAACCTCTTAATGAAAAAAAAATCACTCCCCACGAGACGCATGTTCTACACTTTCTCTCTCTCCTTCGCTCACACTTTAATAGGTGGAGCTTATATATACATACAATACTCTACTGCCTGTGATTACCATATTATGTAAATTTGATTGATGCAGATTCCTTTCACTACTCTGACATGCATGCTTACTTGCACGTGCAGGCAAGAAATAGGAAGCCATTCATTTGATATGACTGAATTCGAGAAAAAGTCTCCTCTTCTCAACAAAAGCCAGCGTGGTGAGGTAGACTTTGTCCGTGATGACAATCTCTAATTCTAACTTTATTCTTCTTATTACAAAAACCCCGACTATATTTGGTATATTACCGGTTTGAGACACCAGGTTCAATTTACCAGCAGCGCTAGAGTTTTTGCACGAAAACGAGGATTTACGACAGTATTCAAATAAATTAGTCCCATAAACCGTTTACAAAAACTTATTTGTATGAAAACAGGCATGCATTTTATGAAAAATTTTGCAGGATAAATTTGCCCACTGGTATCCAAATCTTGCATTTTTCTCCATACTGTGATGCATTGTAAGAGATACATTTTACGCAAAGCCATTACTGACAAATCGTAAATAATGAATTTCTAGGCCATAGATTCAATCTACGGATAAGGCCAACTAGTATAATAATATTTGCTTCAGTTTCTCTTCAGAAGAGTATACAGTGCACCTCACCATTATTCACCATGTATTTTTTCTTTTATTTTTGTTTGTGATTTTTAAAACATTAAGCAACTGTGATGATCATCTTTCGAAACTTGATAAAACTACTTCTTCAGCAAGCCCCAATCTCACAAAATATTCAAACGGTTCAAATAACTGCGCAGACGAAGTAAAAGCTGCGAAAGCGTATCCTGATCAAAGAAAACTACCCTAAATCACATATTAATCCATTTATCACAAATACCTGTTAACAAATTTACACACACAATAATTTAATTTTGAATAGGAAGAAATCTTACGGATATTCTTTACAAATTCTAACTGTTACCACAAAGGACAGCTATTTATGTTTTTATTGTGGCAGACTAAATTATAAATAATATAACAGATACATTCATAACCTATGAAATTTTAACCTAAAGAATTTGTGATACATGTTATACAGAACATTTTAAAAACTTGACAACATCATAATATACTTCTAAATTATTAAACAGTGATTTGCTCCATACATTACTTTATGGGGTTAAGTTACAGCTCAATTGAACATCGTATAAAACACTTAGAATAGGATTTCTGGATCCTGCAAACCAGTTAAATTAAAAGCTGAACTCAGACTAAATGGTTGACGCAGCTTTTTATTGATAAAATTTCCATGTTTGATTTTGTAATCTCACACATTGTGCGGTATCATTAATAACGCCCATCAATCATTTTGTGATTCCTTACAATATGTAATGAATTGCATGAATATGAAGCCAAAAACAATAGAATGAAAGAGAATCACAGGGATAAAAATTTGTGAGTATTTGCCTAACATATTTTTTTAATCTCATTTCGCTTGTTATCTTTTGAAGCCTTAATTCAGGTTAGACTATTATATTATATTTTTGACTGATGAAATCAACTTGGGAACACTGTTTTACCCACTTGGTGAGTATAAATTACGCAAATAATCTTTTTATCACGAACAAATTTTATATTTAAACCATATTTTTATTATTATTCATGATTAAACTGAACAAACCTAATCAGGTTTGAATGATAAAATTTCTTGGTGTAATGCACGATTACTGATCGTGATTAGGTTGACGAAAAATATGATGGATGACATCAAATACAACCAATTTTCGCCCTTCACAGCAGCGTTGGAAATACCCAGAAATTTCCCAACCCTCCTTCCCTAAAATTTTACCCTCCCAAATATTTTCCTGCACGCTACGCGTGCCGGCTTTTGCTGAATAACCAAACACTAAATTTTTTTTATTGTAATGCTAATCATGCAACCACATAGTTTTTGAGTGAAATATATAATTTTTATGCTTAGGAAAAATAAAAGCTCAGGTTTGTGCAGAAAATCTCGTTATTATTGTCTATTAGGATTACTTATTGTTGAAAATTACAACTTCATTCTTAATTTCTCATCCTTCTTTAACGACTAATCTTTTGGCTTTACTCAACTTTGACATTACTTGAGACATGATTTTGGAAATGAGTTTTGCTATATATGCTTGCTGTTCTATTCATATCCCCATTCCTATTCATCCCATTTAACTCAAAAAAGCCAGTTAACTGTTTGTGAAATCATAAAACTTTCAATGTAGAGAATTGTCAACTTCTCCAAAAACATCGCCCCGAAGTACACCCTCATGTGAGGATAACTCATACAAAACCTAGTAACCAACCAATCTGGACTAAAATGTAAGACAAAATGAAAGGGAAATGAAACAAATGATTTAACCTTGATTTGAGTTTCTTTTATTTGATGTGTTGAAGAATCCTCAAACCTGGTTTTACTGCGGTGAATACACTAGAAACAATATTGTCTTATGTAATTTTATGGTTCGTTTACTCAAAAAAACTCCAGCATTTTTATTGCCCTGAACAGTAAAACTTGTCGTTTCCAGATGACAATTTACCTCAGCAAAGCTCTGATTGTTTAAGTGTCCTACTTTTTCATGCATTTGCCCAGATGTACTGATTTTTCGTTAATCTTTAAAACAAGTCTCAAGAATGGGAGTGACTAAACTAGTCTCAAGCTTCCTTTTCTTCTGGATATTTTTTAGCAAGAAAAAATCCCTGCTTTGTGAAAAAAACTTGCTCTTTTATTGTATGTACTCTCATAAACTTTTTCCTAATTGAATGAATAGAAGTAGAAGTACATGTTCAGTTTTACATTGGGAAAAGGGATAAAGTTTACAGCTCTGAAAATATCACTACCTCAACTGCTTATATTTTTTTCTGTGTCGTTCAACGAAGGAGAGTAAAATCGAATTGAGATTTATGTAAAAATCCAGAAAAAAAGTGTCATGTCTAATCTAACTTTGGCCTTGCATAGCTTCCAAGATATATCTTGTTTATTTCAGCTAAACGCCGGAGACTGCTAAATACACTTTAAAATAAAATAAACAAATGGCAAGATTATTTTTGCTCGAGACAAAGCAGGGGTGGTTTTATAAGGAAGGTAATATTGCAAAAATTAGGGCTGCTATATGCTATGAGTTTATTCGGAAAGATATATTTGCATTATTTTACTTATTTTCGATACAACACAATGACGAAGTTTGAAAATAATTAATAAATGGCAGTAGACTAAGAAATAAGTTTTAAAAGATTAAATAATGTCACATTAGGTTTTTCCATCACCATCATTTAAGCAATGTTATAGTATTAAATAAACACCGATGTGCTGAGAGCATGCAGTTGGTACTTTTGGCAGTAGTTGGCAGTTAACTCATCCACAATCCACCATGTCCACTTTCTTATTTTATTCTAAATCTGACTGAGCCGAACAACCAACTGTAACTTTTACGCTTTTAATTCCTCGATTGAGGGCGAGCATGGCATCTGCACTAAACTAAATTGTCAAAAGATAAGAAGAAAGTTAGATAAGTGATGTAAAATCTAATCATTAAACAGTATACTGTAATGCGCACATACCTCTGATTTGACTTTAAGAGTGAGCTTCGACAACTTGGGCATGAGAGAAAATCCATGAAAAACTGACTTTTCTGTTAAACCCGCGTAAATATATTTTCCGTCATTCATTGTAAATGTTTCCAACGCTGTAATTGTTAAAAAAAGTTTTAAAATTTTCTCTCGCACTCACTTCCACTGCCATAGATACAGATATAATTTACCTTTTAGATTTGTAATGTTAGGACGACATTCTCCAACCAAAGCTCCATTGGAGAAACCCACAACGCCAGAGTCATCCAAGTCCTGCCCCAGCACAGTTAACTCCTTCAAATTTGGAAAATGTTGACAAATCAAAGGAAAAATTGTGTTGTTCAAATGCATCTTTAATTTTTGAACATTTGGCATCCACAGTAGCAGCTGTCCCAATTCGGAGATATTACAATTCCTGATGCCATAACAACCGAGTTCGATTAATGACAACAAAGGATCGAGAGTTGACTCCGGAAAGGCTACTTCGAGGTTTCGATGGTGATGAAAAAAATACACTGACTTTATGTTGGGTACTTTAGTCAGAAATGTCCAATCGTGGGACGCTAATTCAACGTTAATTTCTTCTAGAGCTTTCATCAAAGGGAAAGGTTGTGGAATGAAGTGTTTCAAATACAAACTTTTTATTTTCTCTACATAGTGCTGATTCAGCGCCAACAAAAATTCACTTGAGGAACCATCCAAAGATATTTTTTCCAGAGGGAGATTCGCATTTGTTAACAGATCCACAATTCTTTTCCAACGAGCCTTCGTCTCTGTTTTAGTCTCATCAATGCTACCGATACTGAAAAATAATGGCATCGAAATGTCCTGCGGACAAAAAGGTAGATTCTGCGGAAAAAGGTACGTTTTGCGGACGAATTTAATTTATTTTTTCGTCCGCAGGAACTACCGTA
>JAHZNA010001632.1:0-15047 GCA_027743935.1 Sinodicranocentrus sp. ZH6
TGCATTCTGACTCTTTCTCTCAGATACAAGCTAACTTACTACATATATAAAATATTATTAATTGTACTGTCCTACAATAGTCGGTTTATAAATAAATACCTCTATCCTAAAGATAAAAATGTAACAACACAATATGCAAGAAGTTTTTACGATATCAGATAAATACACAATATGCATACGATATTTTTATTAATTACTTTTTAACTAATTTAAATATAAATGGGTTCATCAGGTACTTTGAAATTTACTTATATTTGCGACTGCAAACTCAGATATACATCCGTTACGTACTCTAAAAAGTTTAGCTCTTTTTATCTCATCTCATACACAGTTGACTGTTTTTGTGAGTGTGTGTGGGCATGGATGTGAGGGATTGCAACGCACATTTAACATAACGAACAAACCACAAAGGTATATATTTCTGCTATTATTCGCTCAAGAATATTATCTGATACCCTTCAATTTTACCCCTTTGTTTCACGACACACTACTGATAAGATGCGAGATTGGTTTAGTTGAATCGTGCACTCACAAATTTGCAACTTGTCGATCTCTTAGAAACTTTCCTCCAAACCATACAAAACCTCCCTTCACAGAACTGGAGTGCTATTATATGCATGACCTATCTAACAACTTTATTTTGGGATACAGAAACCAAAACGTAATCCATATCAATCAGTCAAATTTGATATTACAGGTAGTAAATTTGTCTTAATGAATGGCATAAATCCAGATACTCAAAAGAAAAGTCCGAATGTAAAATATTCAAACTATTACTACAGCTTTCAGCCAATTTTTGCGAAAGCATGTAACCTATATTTTTATCGTTTGAACAATTTAACAAGGATGGGAAATTAGAAACGCTATTCAATTTACAACTATTTGAAAATGAAATCCAGTCGTGAGAAAAGGATACTGCTGAATAAAATGTTTTGGTTCATTATTTTTGACTTGTGATTTTTGATAGAAGCCCCTTCGCACCAAGAATCGACGAAGCGCTGCATTGCCAACCATATCGTTTTGACACGTTGGATTACAGAACGTCATGGTAAAAACATTATAACTGAACAGTCTTTAAAAAACAGTCACGAGTCGCAAGTTTCTAATTAATACGAAATTCATTACATATAACGTAATGTCAAGATGAAATCATAGCCTTTAAAAACCATTTGATCTTCACATCCTCGCCTTCCAAAAACAGTCAATCTCCGTTCAACCAAGGGTACGTTACGTTGATTAGTTGAAAAATCTCTAAAATCTTCAGCAATATGTAATATATTGATCATCAACTCTATCTTTGTATATTGTTTAAAACTTGCCTAAAAACCTCAGATACTCATGTTACACGCAGTTTTAGTAAATTGGCCCACTATGTGTCAATTGAAGGAAATAGTTAAAACTATTGTTCGTGCTACAATTTTAAAAAATATTATTATGAGAAGCTAGTATTAAGTGTATTCATACACAACGAAAACCCATCAAATATTGTCAGGAAAATAGGTAAATATTATATAACGTGAGCTTTCTTTACGTTTCTGATATACAAAAACCTTAGACATAACATTTGCACCATGATCATTGAATTGGTTTCTTATAAAAATCTGTTTCTACATATTTAAGACTTTGAAATTTTCAATGTACAAATAGAGCTAAAAACAAGTTGCCGCAGACGTTCCATTTTTCAAGAACATAGAACTTAAGAAGTTTCCACACACTCGGCTAAAATCTAGGTTTTCTAGTAGTTTTAAAGTAGTTTACGATAATGGATAATGTGTAGGTATGTGTTTGTCTGTATGTAATAAACATTTGTACTCTTTTTTGAGATGTATCAATCCACTCAAATGAGGGATGACACAATCTCCTTAATAATATTATTAATATTATAATAATATGATAATGATAATAACAATACATTCAGAAATATCAATATCATTATTTTGCGTAATTTTTAAAAGGTTGCATGATAAACACCCGCCATAACAGTAGTTACTTTACAACTGTAACTTATTACGTAGTATTGTAATAATAACTTATGAACTTATAAAATTGAAATTCTTCTTTCTACATTTTATACATTATTTGTTGATATTATTTGTTGGTGTTGACCACTTATGCTAAATGTATTATAGTGGTAGCATTAAGCCTAAACCGCACTGTTGTTTTCCAGAAAATATTTCTCTTCGGCATTGATTTATGGTTCCAAATAAGCCATACTCATAAGTTTGTCCGATAGTTTTTGGACTGATTTTCTAAATATTATCGGTTTTCAAACAAATAAAACAAAGTGAGGCTTGCGGCATTCCGGAGGCAACACAAATCAACAAGTTCATCGACAAACATGCGCATATGGGTAATTAATTCATAACCTTAAAAGCTAAAAATACCCGTATTGATTTTAGTTCCTTACTTAAAAACTGCCAGCTAATACCTGTTACCTGTTAAACGACAAAACGCCGCACTAAAAGAGTGTGTATGCAAACCAACATAAGGTAATTAACATAGCAGACGTATATTGTGATAGAGCTGAAATATATGATTTTTCATCATACATGCTTCTTGCAGACGAAAATGCATCTCAAATATATTGTATGTAAGAAGAGAACTATCAACTCTAGCTTAAAATTAGTGTAAAAGGTGTAATCCTTTCAGCAATCTTCAGTTAAGTTGTACTATCAGTGGATTATGGTTTGAGCTGACTCTGTAATTACAAGAAATATTGGCTTAATGCGATAATCATACACTAGGAAATTAGTGGTTAGGATGAAATAGTAAACTTTTACCATCAGTGAACGAAGTTTGGTATAGTTTCTTCGTCTAGGCCGTCCTGTCTATTAGCATTTCGGCCAACGTGCACCAATAGAGGGTCTGTTGCGCTCGGCACATTTCCATTGGCCACAGGATGACCCCCCTTCAAAATTAAAATTAATCGTTACAGTAGAACTTTAGAAAAACATTGTTTAATTTCTCTTAAACAAACCTTGGTATCAAGATGCCCATCAACTGAAGTGAGACCGACTAAAACCTTCATCTCAACACAGTTGAGACTTTCCAACGAGCGCTTGGCTCTTGGAGGGTGACCGTTTCCATTCACGTACACTGCTGAAATTTTTGAAAACAAATAAAGGTTTTAAAATATCCTTTGATAATTATTAGCAATGAGGCTAGTGTAATGATCCTACAAACTTACCACCTGGCGGAGGACGTGAAATAAGAGGGAAGAATCGGTTTCTGCATAGGATAATGGTGACACAAAGTGAAATAAAAACTGCAGACAGGGCCACACCGATAATTATTCCCGCTGAAAACACAATGTCGTAATATTTACAATCAGTTTTACAAAATATATGCATAAAGGTTTGTCAAAATTTTGCTCTATCCCATACCCAGCCTTTGCTGATCATTCGGCGGCGGTTCAGGATTCGGTTCCGGCGGTTGATCACCGGGTGACTCATGAGGCTCTGCAGGCTTTTTATTGAATATTATAACGAACTTTACTTCCGAGGGTTCTCCAGATCCTGCTCGTGTTTCAGCTTTCACTCTGACTGCGTACACTTCATTAAGATGTAGCTCATTGAGGAAAATTGAGGTGTTACTCGTTGGTTTCACAGTCCAGTTCCGCTCAGAAGCGGAAAGATTAGGGGTTGTCGAGTTTTGAAGCTCAGAAAATGAGCTGTTTAACCTGAACTCAACCCAATACTTTGTAATCATTCCATTGGGAGTAGAAGGTGGTGTCCACTCTACCTCAATGACTGACTGATTGAGTACTCTCCAGTGCAGGTTACTTGGGACACCAGGTACTAAAAAGAGAGACAGGTTGAATGTTTATATCATGTCAGGCTACAACAATGTTACACAAATTCTTAAGCTTTAAGTTGGCAATGAAGATTACTCACTTCCAGGCAACGTCCGAGATTCGATTTTTTGAGAAAATGGTCCTACCCGACCGTCTTTTAATGTTAGTTGTACCACGAATTCATAAGATGTGTAAGGTGTAAGGTTTTTAATCTCCACTGATTCCCTTGTACTATATACCACAAGAAGCACAAAATCACTTGATGGAGATACGCATGCGAAACGGAATAAGCAATTTCACTATTACTGTCAGAGCTTGATACATGATTCTGTTAATGCAATCAGTATATTATAAATACAAAACACGTTCATACCTGCTTAGAAAGTAGGTTTCGCTGCTGTCGACTTTGTTGTACTTAACCGTGTAAAAGTAGCCATCAGAGCTATTAAATACTGGCTGATCCCACTTAAGACGAACGTCGTGAGCACTGAAAACAGTTATTAAAATAAAATATTATGATTCAAAGACCAAAAATAATTAAATATAGCTGGGATTTTTCAAGGTTTTATGATATTCTAAATGTTTCATGTTTGTTCGATTGAGGATTTTTAGACAAAAATTATTTTACCTCACAGGATGAACTTGCAAACCAGTAATCCCAGGCAGGAAGTTTTCTCCAGAAGGCACTGGCTGCCCATCTTCCGAGTCTGCAAACGTCCCAATGAATTTACTAACCAGAGAGGATTCCCAAGCCTCTCCCCATGCCTGAAGATAAAACTCGTACGTTGATCCAGGTGCTACATACATAAATGGTGTGAATTAAACCGCTATACATTGATTCTAATCTATTACTAGGTAGATGAACAAAACCGATGAAATACCTAAATTGGTGAATAGGTATTCTCTTGCATTGTCATTGTAAATGGTAATGGGTCCAAAGAAAACGGCATCATTCACTCTATCTGATTTTGTAGAGTAAGTGATTCGGAACCCTTTTACACTAATCTCTTTGGGTCTTGGTGGTTCACTCCAGTTCACAAGCGCTGATGTCGAATTGAGAACAGTGAGGTGCAGTAGGGGTGCAGCAAAATACTCCTCATTTGATAACGTGTGATTTGTACTGTTTCTGATTGCAGTATTAGTTACCTCCACGGGTACCCACGGCCACGAGTCTTTTTTCGTTGGCCAACCCACCGACGTACTTGGAATCAAACGTACTTCAAAATCTTGCTCTGGTGTCAAATCTAATTATAAAAAATCGATCGTAACCTTATTCGACTGTGCTAATAAAAAGTAACGCTATCAGCTTTCCAAATATAGTTGCTCATGTACCTGTTATTGGAAATTCATCTGACTCCCCATCGATGTATCTTACATTGGAGAATTCCCCATCAACGGATCTCCACTGAAGTTTGTACAAAATGATTTTCCCTCTTGCATCTTTGTTACTTAAAGGTCTCCAGGTTATTCTTACTTGGGAAGGTGGTCCATATATCTCCATTTCGATTTTTGGTGGTTTGTTATGGGGCACTATTTCGTTTTGGACATGAACAAAATATGAATTAGAGGGATTTATTAAAATTGTTCCTAATTGAAAAGCGCAGTATTTAATTAGCATTACCATCCTCTGTTGTAGAGCATATTACTGTAACTGACTGTGCACTGGCTGACTTTGCTGAATAGCTTCTGATGTAAATGCCTGAGTAACATAAGTATACATATTAGCAAATCAATAATATTTTTGTACACGAAAAGAAAGTAAACTGTAAGAATCTTTTTGTTACTGTAATTAGTATGAGGTAGAAGTGGCGAAATCGTGATATTGGAAACACGTGGTGGTACGACTTTTTGACGCTCTTCGACACCTACGTTTTTGATTAAATAAATTATGTAGCATAGCCTTTTCATATAACTTCTTGAATAGAAATCTCTCTTTCTTTAACTCGCTCTATGTAAATGTAATCAATACATTAATACTTACGCGGTGGCATGTAGTGAATAGAAAACGAGATGATATCTTCCACTTTCACTGGAGGTGTCCATGAAACTGTCAATGCTGTCGGATGCCTTTGAATACACTCTACATTGGTGGGCGCATCTGGAGCCTCTCTATTATTATTAACAAGAAGACGTGCAGTTCCGATCCCATACACGACATCATCCGCGATGACCTCGCATTGATAAAAACCAGAATCGTTGCGTATCGTGTTTGACACGACCAGCTCATTTCCTTTGGCCTATACATCACACAAGGGAAAGGGAAACGGTTTTGAAATACTTTCACACAATTGTAACGTAACTGAAGGGATCTTGCCATGTACTTACTTTCACTCGCCCTTTTCCAGTCTCTAATATCTGCCCATCTTTGTACCAAACAAGGGAAAAGAGCGGCTGGACTTTGCATTCAAATCGGACAGTTTTGGCAGGTGGGAACTGGTAAGATACAGGTTCACGCTGGAGTGCTGGAAGTCTATACACTTGAACAGTCTACCGTGCGAAGTATGGACAATTGAAATAATTATTAACGGCGCATACACAAAACCTATTTAGGTAAGTATGTTGAGTCATAAAGCTCTTACCCGTGAAACTGGTGAACCAATGCCGTTGTCAGCAACACAAGTAAAGTTAACAGTAGCTCCATGGACATGTTCAGAGGAGGTGTTGATACTGTTGCGGAAGATACTACCATGTGACAATTGAATGCTTATTGTACCATTATCTGTTGGATGCAGTATATTGTTAGATTAAATTGTTCAAAGCGACTATCATGACAAATAATGTTTAATGGGACAATTTAGCAATTACCATGATTCATAGTCATCATCCAATTTAGCATAGGTAATGGGATTCCTGAGGCAATACAATCGAGTACGGCGTGCTGATCCTC
The DNA here is from genome assembly GCA_027743935.1 of Sinodicranocentrus sp. ZH6. Taxonomy (NCBI): domain Eukaryota; kingdom Metazoa; phylum Arthropoda; class Collembola; order Entomobryomorpha; family Entomobryidae; genus Sinodicranocentrus; species Sinodicranocentrus sp. ZH6. The sequence continues at coordinate 6,681 of JAHZNA010001632.1, forward strand.
TTCTAGAATCAGCGCAGTCTTGCTTCCACCGAAGGTTGGTGTGGTAAGTATCTTTGGAGGTTCAGAGCTGACATTATCGTGACCTGGGAGGATTACCAAGTTCACGTACGAAACACGCTCTTGTTTGGAAGCCTCATCCCATGCGACACATCTGTACATCGTAGGAAATGAGGCATGCATATTATTCAACTTATGATTCCAATTCTTTTGTATTTATAAAATGGGCGTTTCACATATCAGGAATAAATAATATAATGTACCTATATGTGCCAGCATCAGCGCTGCTCACGTTGGAAATTGCAAGTGTACCTGAGGATAATACGTTGTACCTAAAAAGCACAAAAATGATATAGTTAAAAATTGAAATGTGCGTCATTTGTCGTAATTAGTCCGTGTTAGGACTTACCTAACATCAAGTTCCTGAGTAATTTTTACATCATCGCCACGAACCCAAGTGTAACGTGAGTTTGAGGATGAAATTTGGTATGTAGAAGATGACGACGACGCGATTTGGCACTCGAGTAACGTAGGCTCACCAGACTTTGCTTTCACTTCTTGGGTTAATTTCGCATCAGCAGCTATACAAGAAAAATCAACTGTAAGTTTTCCTTCTTAAATGTCTTAATTTACCAAATCACCTATTAATAATCTAGTAAACATTGCAATTCAGCTCGTTTTATTACATGCATGATTTTCCATATTTTTTTCTAATCCTCTTGATGTAATTATCAAAATATCCAATATCATGCATATAGTAAACATGGTTCAGGTAATGAAATTAATTGATTGGAAGGTCGTTCGTCTTAATCACGTTAATTATGAACAGTTCATGTAGAACCAAATAAGTGCAGATTGACAGTCAACTCAAAACTTAACTATTTTGGCTTCATTTGATGCGTAAATCTGAAACGTAGGGCAGGGGAAGTAAGTATGCTTTTGGACAGTCTTAGGTGTATGTACATAGTAGAACAATGTATCTTCAATATAATAAAAATAGCAGAAGGACAACTGGTTTTCACATTCGGCTTTATGTAAAAGTTCCATACTTTTCTTGTACCCCAGGCAAATGAAAAATTGATTGACGAAGCTGTGGGAAGCGTGCACTTTTATTTAGCCTTTTTTGCTTTGGGGATCAAGACTGATAAATCTGAAGATGATCATATAAACTTATACAATATACTCGCTAGAATACGAATTGAATGTAATTAATTAAGTTTTACATCATGTACAATAAATCAATGATTTAATGAGTTTAACCGACTCGCATTCATTTTGAGCTGATAGGTTGCAAACATCGTTAAAAAAATTTACCTTGGAAGCTTCACCCTTGTTGCTTCCCATTGTGCAAGAAAGCAAATTATGGCATGACGAATATGAAAAACTTTCACCTAAAGAATACGCAAAGATCGTAATTTGTCGCTGAGATTATAAACTTACGTTAGTTATGCATCAATAAAATAGGGCGGAATTAAATTGGGAGGTATTGCCTTAATAAATGCATAAATGAACTGATAATAATTTAGCTTTCCAATTTGGTAAAAAACCTAGATATATTAATTTTGTAATGTTGAACACAAAAAAATACAAAAAAATTAACACAAAAAAATCTCTAAGCGTGGCCAGTAGTGTGAAGTGTGCAATACAATAAATAATGTTGTTAACTAAACCGGTGAAATTAGATCAAACTACCGCAAAAACTGTCATTTCCGAAGTTTCAGTATTACATACACATTACATCATTAACTTCACATCAAAGCTTCCGTCATTGTACTCTATGGATATATATCACGCATCTTTCTGTCTTTAGTTTTGTTTATCCTTCGTGGTGTAAACTAAAGACTAGGTCAAAGATCGTCAATCAACATCCAATTTACGTAGTTTCAGAACCTACACCATCGTTATGTCATATGAAACTGGTGCACAAACAAATACACAGAGCTGGGTGTAAAAGTGCCATCCACTACCAATGAAAGTAGGTCATTCCACGACGCAAAAACTTACATAAAGATATACACATACAATATAGGGAGGCACACATATTTGCAATACTCATTCCATGAACGTCGGGATTGAGTAATATATATATGTATGTATATACCTCACAAGTGGTAAAAAAAGTTTATTCGCCACATACAAAACACATCTTTCACATTCAGAAGGCAAAGCAAAACACTCATCATGAAAGCACTTACATCCATGTAATTTCTAACTTTGAATTTACTTTCACGTGTAATATTTAACATCAATGTTCACGTACAATTTTCATACGTTTTTCCATGCAAGTGTAGAAAACTTCTGGTTAAATCTCATCTCACCGCTTTGCTCAACCACTTGCCGGAACATTAAGCCTATAGCGTTCACGTGGCCGTGGGATGATGTTGTAAACTAATCTATTCCATACATAAAACATCTCATCATGTCTCAATGTAGTTTCACGCTATTCGATGGCTTCATCCTGCCTGCCAGCTTACTCCACTCACTTGTTTCTACATCAAATAATATTTTGTACACAGAAACTGTGCGAATGTTATCTTGAAGATGTCCACTGATCACTGATGTGTGGGTGTTGTAAGGGAAAATATAGGAAATGAATAATGAACAACATTTATAACATTGGTAAACAAAACAACCATTCCAATCCTAATGCCATAGCTAAACAAGCCATCATGAACCTTCGATAGCAACCTATTAAGGTCAGAGCTGTTGACACATGTGTACAAACTGGAGAAAGGGTAATTGGCCTTGCTTTCACAAACATGCTTTCTCCCAATTAGGCACTTTTAGGAAAAATAACTACTAAGCAAAAGCTTTCTCTTAAAGAAAGAGGCATGGTTAGGTCTAACTGCGTAGTTTCCACAACGAAATGAGTGATTTTTCTAACACAAGTCGGAAATGTTTCTATTTGTTCGATGAAATCGATCGCTAACTTTGATTCCTTGCTACGCCTTTCCATCCCCCACTTAATTATAACAAGAACAAAGGAGAAAGAAGGGATACTATAATGATCGACAATAATATTGGAGAAAGTATTCAAGGATGTAAGATATATGTAATACACTATGCCTATAAATTAGGAATAGCGTATGAAGATAACTTGCAACAAGTCAAGCACCCATGGACATTAAGTCAACAAGTTTAACAAAACTCTAAAACTCCACAAACATCACAACGCTTCCATAGTAGGTATCATATTCTTTTTGTTAAGAGAGTGCCAAATATAACGTTTACTTAAGGTTTCTGGTGTAATCGTCAATTCTAGCGCGTAAAATGTTGCAAAATTTGCGAAATTATTATAAATATGAATACGTTACCAGATTTACGTATAGATCAATAAACTTCCCAAAATGCATTCAACTGAGCTTTCCAACTTAGCTAGTTGCGTACCTATTTGTCGTCCATCTTGAAACTAGTCACAAGTTACCCCATGCAAAAACATTCATCATTTCTACATTCTCTTTATTATTTTATTATTCACCAACTCGAAGCCATCAAAACAATTTCCCCTATCAGGACAGGAGAGCTACATTGGTATTGGTCACTTCATCCCAAACACAAAGGTTTGTACATAAGAAAATCTCGATTAAGTTTCAAACCCCGTAAAAGAATTCTCCGGCGGAATCGAAATTATATTAACATTTACTACACCTTTAAATACTTTAGAACGACAGGAAGATCTGGAAAAATCCTGGCAGAGAGCTGCGGCTACAAATATAAACCATGAAGAATAATCTCATTCTCAATCTCTGCACAACGTGAAGTGTGAAGTGTGCGGTGGTGGGTGTTCGACAACACATGCATTCTCTATACCTGAGATACTAGTTTAGAAATATGTAATACATCAAACGACACAAGACACGAAACAAAAGTACCACCTAGACAGGATAGCAGTAGTAGCAGCAGAAAACGAAAACAATGCGACGCAACAACTCTAAAATTTTAAAGGGTTATGTCACAAAGGGAATAAGTTTTCTCTGAGAAAAATTCTGACGGGGATAAACCAAGGATAAAAATGAATGTACATTGTTGAACAATAAAATAAAGAAAAAAGTGAGGTGGCACTAACACAAGAACAATACACTTAAAAGAAAAATATGGCAAGGATGAAAAAATACTCAATGTAAGGATCATGAGAAATTCATGCTGAATAACAATACATAATCACACGTATTCTACCTCAGATGTACTGCATAGCAATTTTCTTTAAAATATAACTAGCTTTAAAACTATACATTGGCGCACAATAATATGCATAATGTATATATTACAAAAATTGTTTTACTACCGATGTCAACGGATGCATACATTTATACAAATTATAAATGAATGCCTACATCCCTCTCTACTTTGAAATACTTAACATAATCACAACAGCAAAAGATGATAAAGGGTGTTCGTCTGTGTAGATTTATATAAATCTGTGTAAAACACATACGAGGGACTAATCTTAAAATAAATTTGGAACTTTTCCGTCTGTCATGTTGAATCTCAATGGTGCTGTATATATAGGTGGTTTCACCAATGCTCAGCATATAGAAGTACTAAGTTTATGGAGTCAAATTTAAGTAGGATGGAGGGGCAATGTTTGCATCAAAATACATTTAACAAATGGATTTAAATCTCAATNAATGGTGCTGTATATATAGGTGGTTTCACCAATGCTCAGCATATAGAAGTACTAAGTTTATGGAGTCAAATTTAAGTAGGATGGAGGGGCAATGTTTGCATCAAAATACATTTAACAAATGGATTTAAATCTCAATGATATTTTTAAAATATACCTGTACAAGAACTTCACAAATGTACCTTAAGTGAAATCCTCTTACACATAAAAATCATAATTTCATAATCATATATTCATATGATATGAATGATGAAGTTAAAATGAAAACTTCGCTGACTCAAATTGTTTGAAACAACTTTCCTCATGATGTAGCTTGATTTTCATCACTTAACCGTAGGGCAACGAACATGTGCGAATGTTCACATGTATTAAGACTGTGCGTACACATGACATGTTACACAACCTTTCATTTAGAGTGAAATGCTTCATTTAAAATGTAAGAAGCGGAAATCAGTAAAACGAGCATGACGAAAAATACTTTCGGTTTAGCTTTCATTGAATCCTATGAATGAAAGTAAATCACTTTCGTTTGCAACTTCCCTTCCAAGGGTGTTAGATAATAAAATTTTGAAGTAGATGACGCAAATTTCTTCCTCTAGAAACACACGACAAGCTTTCGCTTTTACGAAGAGTCAATCATTTGCGATTAGTATGTGAGTACAGTACTGTTGTCTCCAATTATCAGATCTCAAAGAACACTCAAGCGCTTAAAAATAAATTTTCCTTAATGTGTTTTTCCTCTTTGCTGACTGATTTCCACCAAAAATCACATGCTTTACTTTGAACCACATCCTTTGGTAAAACTCGAGTTTTGGTATAAGCATAGCAAATATATTTAATTCAATATTACTCATCTATATACCTTATGCTCGTCATGATGCAGCACGACTTCTCAAGAGCTATATGCTCATTGTAAAATTAAATCTTGATAGTTTTTATTTTTTCCACTTCGCACATGGAGCATTCCTTCCTGTAAACCTCGTGGTGTAAGAAGGATGTAGTGTGTGCAAGTGAGCTTGTGAATGTCTGCATCATTAAGAAACTAACAATAAATGAAAATCCCTCCCTTTTACCACTCACATTCTTTTCATGATACACACTCAACCTAACCTAGCTCTTGTTATTTCCGTTTTCCTCAGTTCTAATATATATTCTAAGGTTCTGTGTATCCCTTTCCTTTGCGATTCATTCAGCCAAAAAAAATATTATCGTATATAAAACATAGGAAAGAAGTAAAATCAACTAAGCTCAGCCAACAACCGCATTAATATGTTACAGTTTTTAGCATTCATACATTGTGCTCGTGCCATGATTCATTTCCCTGTATAAAAACCTACGCACGCGGTAACATTCGTAACTCTTTTTTCTGACTGAATTACGTAGCGACCGAGCTCATTAGAAGATCATAACTTAGTAGCATGTCTATATCATTATCATCACATCACCCGTAATACATTTACCCAATGTGAAACATAAGAGGCTTAACTTAACTTCCCCAGTTCATGGAAACAATCTCGAGGAACGAGAAACTCGAAAAGGAGAGCGTGGTAAGTTGAGAGAAGGATGTGGGGAGTGAAGTAGAAAACAATATTATACTCTTCTATTCAAAGCTTAAGCATATACAGGGGAGCTCATCTACAATCTACAATCCACGTCCGTCCATGATGACGATGCTCTAGAGATCTAATCAGTAAAAGCTTTTATCAGGAAAGCCTTAATGGAGATATATTGGTCTTTAAAGTCCTTAAAAGCTTTACGAGAAAGGAAGAGAGAGCTAGATATGAAGACGACGAGGTTTTTCATTTACAAAAAGAAAATAATTTAGTGACGTTAAATACATTATAAAAGAAGCTATACAGTCTGTTCAACACCGAACAATTTGAGCTTTTCCAGTAAAATTTTCTTCGTGTTTTTGTTATAACCTTTTATATCCGATTTATTCAATAGCAGATATTGTGAGTCAGGAAGAGCTGGAGATTATCATAACATTCTTTCCAATCCTTTGTTCTTCACTTTTACTTATGTAGTATGTACATCATGGCGTAATTTGTATTATTCATTTTTATCAGCTCATTTCAAAACTTTTGGCTATACTGCAATTATGTTGGGTGTTAATGCCGGGTCAAAACTGTAACGAGAGATTAGCTCTCACAGTAGTGCGTGGGAGTAACAAGTATTTTCGTTGTGTAACTTTGTTCTCCGAGACGTTCCCACAGGCTAAAGTAGGCACATGATTATGTATACCTGGACCATAAGAAAATAAGCAAAGGACTGCCAAATTTCATCCATTCTTGGATTCAAACCCCAGTCCACAAGATCTCTAACCAGTTCTTTTTGCATTTTGAGGTATGATAAAAGCAAGAATGAAACTGGCTTCGGTTCGTGATTTTTTATTTCGTTACACGCTTAGCATGACTTGTGTAGGAGTTTCAAATTGAATCTGCCTAATTTTAATAATACAAAAACCGCCCAAAATTCTGACCGATTCACAGCATGACTCAAAATTTCGATCACAAACGTTTCCTTAAAACCTGAATCGTAACAACATTGGAAAGTAGGCGTGGGTGGAAAATATGTTTCTTCTTCTGATATCAAAGATATTTTTCTTTGAAATATTTCACAAGAAAAAACATGCGGGATCAAGATAATATTCATCTCTTCGTATTTCCAAACTCATATTTCATCCTAATACTAGCGTACTTTTATGTAACAGAAGTTTCGTAAACATTTTCTTGCAAAAATGATGCGAATGAATGCAAATATATAATAAACTCATTCGCATTTTAGGCAAAACTTGCTGCGTGTAAGTCGAGGGAAAGCAATCAAAACAATATTATCTATTTAATTTCAGGTTGCCAGAAGACTGAAATGTATGCTAACACAGTACCTACGAATAAATCATCAAAGATATCCAACAGGAGTCACTAAATGTCCTCGGATGATTTGTAATTTATTATGTAACAGGGTGTTTCAATCTTTTCGCATGTCATCTAAATGCGAGGTTGCGATTGCAGAGGAATATTTACAAGGTAACTTTCGTGAATTCTTCAGCACAGACGACCGCAAAAGCATCCAAATTATTGCAGCTGCTTCGTATCCCTCATCTTATACTGATGTCGCCATATGATCATGGTAATAATCATCATCCTAAATCTCTTTTTGGGATCATGAAAGGCAAGATCATCGCTGATTTGATCCTTAGATAGGAATCGCTCTTTTAAACTTTTATCTTGATAGGGTTAACACCATCTATAGACGGAATAAGGGGACGGAAAATGCAACAGATGCCAGGAATGGTTTACCGATTTGACATTATTCACCGCTTGAAAATTTCACAATGATTATGTCTTCATATCGAACCTACTTTTTTCTATATTTTTTGTCAAGCTGAGACAATGGTAAATAGCAAAATCTTCAAAATAACATGATCAACTTGAACAATACATAAAAACATCATAATAAACCTTTATGTGCTACTGGATAAGGAAATAAAAGGTTAATATTTCGGGCTTACTGGGGGGCACGATAAAAGTTATGCCTTACATGGAGCAAAGTTACAAAGACAATATGGAGAGAAAAAATAAATTTAAGACATTTTCAAATAATTTAATGAAATGCCACATCATTTTGACTAAAAGTCCAGTTGAGGTTTGCGTAAGTCTTGTGTGCATTGTGGGTGATCAGTCATCATATTGTACAGAGTTTAACGAACGTTGACTCCTCAAATAAACTTGAAATTATTTATG